>SNQJ01S0125960.1:0-16958 GCA_010110895.2 Picea sitchensis | reverse complement strand
AAAAAGAAGGAGTCTCAGTTGTTAATCTGAGCAAGGAAATTGAAGACTTCTGCTGCAGGAAGTGCACAGAGTTAGAAGGATTCAACACTCAAGAAGTTGTTGAATGTTGAGCGCAAGGATTGCGCGCAAGTTCATCTGAAAGAATCAGAGTGGAAGAGCTCAGGAGGTATAGCACCTTCGTGATATTATTTAAAGGAGAGCATGGGAGGTTCATGCCGTAGAATGTTAAAGCAGGAATTTCAAGCGCAAGCTTGGGGATCAAGTTTGGAGAAAAAAACATTGAATCATTTCAGAGAAATCTCAAGGAGGAAGTCGACGGCCAGGATCTCATAGAGGAGACCGACAAAACCCGCCAGTCGGTGGATCTCGTGGAAGTGAGAGGAGGCTACGACCACAACCGAGCCAAGCTTGAGAGATTGGTGAGCATTGGATCAGTGGGTGTTTTCCCGTCAGCCGTTAGATCACGGGAAAGTTGCACTGGGTTCAAGCTCTAGTGTGCCGAGAAGGAATCCTAGCCGTTGATCCCGGCAGGACACGCGTCAGGCATCAGAACAAGAATCGGGATTTAATCCATCGGGGATTTCAGAAGTGTGAAGTCGTTGTAGGTTGGAATCGCGATTCGCGATATCCCGATGGGGCGCTTAGAACCGTCCATCAGTAAGGACATGTGGCGAGAGATCCTGAAGAGTTGAGAATCGGAGAATCGGGTTTTCCAGAGACAAGAGACTCGAGCATAGTGAAATCGCGATACGCGATTTCTCGATCACCACAGGGGTGTGGGCCATAGGCGCAGAGAAAAGGACAAGTGTCGAAGGGTCAAGCCCTCGCGGAAGTCAACGCCAAGTGGCATAGTAAATCGGGAATCGGGGATCCGAGGGAGCAGTGGATCACAACAGCACAAAGGCCGATTTCCCGACGGGAAAATTCCCGATAGGAGCAAGGTAAGCAATCAAGGAATATTCTTCGGGTTTCGGGGATTTGTAAGACCCGACCTTGTGAGCGCAGGGACTCGCGATCACGCGAAGCTCGATTTCCCGATAGGTCGAAGGGAGATCATAAGGTGAGTTCTGTGGGTGTAGAAAAGTCTCGATAAGGGATTTGAAGAGTGTTTCATCTCTTCGGGCCAAAGGAAAAGAAGGTCCTGGTGGGAGCGGACGTGTCCTGGGTGGCGCGTTTGCGTCACTCTGAAAAGTCAAAACCGATGCTCACGTCTCTAATAGTAGTTGAACTGTCAAACAATGTTATCCCAGGATCCCAAATCAATCCTAGAAAGGTACCACCATGTTGACGTTGAACCACTATGATCCTCATCGCCGGACCAACACACCTAGTCTACGTCCTCCTCTCCTAGAACCCTAAGCTAAACTCCCTGAAGGGACTGAAACTACTACCCCAAGTCCTCCCCTGCGAAGGTTTCTCAGTGAAATCTAAGCCTGTAGATCCATGACCAGTTTTGAGTCTGTCTTGCCATATAGAATAAGTCTCAACCTCCCTTCTACTAACACCCCAAAAGTAAAACAGACCAATCACTACCACTGCTCTATCGATCATCATCATCATCCTCATCTAAATCAATCTATCATCAAATAAATTTTTGTATCCCAACACGAAATTGAACTTCCACCACTCCCAATACCTACTAGTTGTTGTGGTGCCATGTTGGTAACCATTAGATTCAAAATGAGCCAAGTCCCTAGTATGCCATCATCTAGTGGAAACCAAGTACTAGGAATCAAATATGTTCCTGCTATTATGTTTATCTCCTACTAAATTGCACCGGGTAATGTACTATCTCGATCACTGCCAATGTACTCAAGTAATCCATGGAGTCTAAATACCTCCCTGAAAAGTAGCCCTGTCACCTGTGATTCATCATACGAGTACGAGTATGCATAATACCCTGCCCAAGATGAATCATCCATATCCCTCATAATATTCTCCCTAAGTGTGGACTCAGGGAGTACATGTGTTCGACCTCCATAGTGGATAATGCCATCCACCACTCTGTCAGCTGAAATCTCTGTGAATTGATCCTTTACAATCTGTGTCTCCTCCTGTGCTCCGACCACATAGCCCAAACAAAATAACTCTAACATGGCTATAATCCTTCCTATCTCACCCAACTAACTCATGTGAACCCTCCATGTCCTGCTGAATATATTGTTGACATAAAAAATTAGCTCTAGATGCCACTGCCACTTCTTACAAGACTATAAAGTGTTAGGTGCACTGGTCAACCCCAATGGTATGAACAAAGACTCAAGGTAACATCTGAGAGCGATCATGCGGGTATGCTACTCTCTGTATTTTCTTTGGTGATATCCCAATCGAAGATCAATCTCCAAGGAATATTCCTCTCCATGAATCTCGTCCATCCACTCATCGATCCTAGGTGAAACAAACTCAATAATATGTCCAGAATCGCCATCTGGAGGTCTCCCTAGGGGAAACGTCTCAAAAACTCATTGTACAACACCGTACATAGTTTTATACTACTATACATCATTACACACCATTGTATCATCATGTACCACCTTGTATCCTATATGTGCCCCTGTATTAACCACTCCACTAATATCAACTGAACCTGGATCCCAGAGTGATGTATCCACAATTGTCCTATACTTGATCCCCTAATTAACTAGTTCATATACTTCCTTGTTGGTTGGTCCACAAAGAATTTGCTTAACTACCTCGTCTGTAACTAAGTCACCACCAAAAAGGGTTCATGATCCCTGTAATGAAAAATAGGTGCACAGTAAAAAACCTTTGTGTCAAACCTCTCTTCAAACACCTGCAATTCTAAACATTCTTCATGCAGGATTGTCACAAGAGGCTCCTCCCTCATATCATGAGTGCCACTAATGCCCTCATGTGTCACTCCTACCAAATATGATGGAGTCTTTGTTGCTATCAATGATGAAGACAATGCCAAACTAATCTAGTAACAAAGCTCATCAATCTCCCTTTCCTTGTCTTTGGTGAAGTTAAGAGCAAGGTCCCTATCCATGAACAATTGAAAGTAATTGGATTTCATCTACTCTAGTGCCTATTTGATGATGTGAAATTAGGCACTAGTGACTCCACTTGCAAGTCCCTTTTTCCTCTCTTCCAACTGGGTTTTCCACATAAGGTCTTCAATAAATTTATGAGCATTGTCTGCCCTCGTCAATACTTTTACAATATGCTCTTCCTTGACCAATAATCAGTCATCCAACTCTTTCCAAGATAAGGGTATTTGTTTAATTTCATCATCATGTTGTGGTATATTCACGTACTCATCATCAATGACATCTTAAATGAGATATGGTGATGAATCATCATCGTCTATAGGTGCTATCACGTTTGAAATACCTTCATCATGCATAGTGAGAGATGTTGGATCCACAACATGGGTTGATTGGAACAGTTAATCATAGTTATCATAAGATGTTACATCCTCATCCTTTGTTGATTCATCAGAGGTATACTCATCCAACACACTAGTGTCATCGACCTCATCATATAGCTTTGATAATGTATCATAGAAAATGGTTTGATCTTCCTTTTTCCACACATCCTACTCATGGTTATATGCATGCTCCTCCACCTATCCTTCATGCTCTTCCTTCTTTACCCCCTTCCCCGTGCTTTTAAAATAATCCTCGTCCAAATCCTTGGGCCAACTTCCATGTATGAGGGTGTAATAGTTTTTGAAGTATAAAGTTTCACGAACATATTCATTCAATGTTAGATACTTCCAGTAGTCAGCCATGTATTTATTTTCCTCCATCTTCCTCAAACATGCATCCAAATGCTCTAGATATAACTCCTTGATATAAAGTTATTATAAAGTTATTTGATATAAACATGGTTGATATAACATTGTAGTGATTTGGTAGATTTTGGCTTGGTTTTCGTTAAACACTTAATAAACCCTCAACCATGGAATGTGCACATATGATGGAAAGATCACCAGCTCTGATACCACTATAATGTGCCCAACTAGGATGGATGTAAATATTATGTTTGTTCTCCAAATTATTGTTTCTCTTTGTGTAGTTTTGTCAAACAATTTATATTAGGGTTGTTGGAAACTTCTAACAAACAATTTTCACATGCCTCAAATTTATGAATATTTCCAAACATATTACATGCACCCATTAAACAAGAATAAAGAACATAACCATGGAATCTTATCATGGATTGAAAAATAAATCATAGCAATACAAAGATATTTATTGGTTGTAACAATAACTATTGGATCCCTCCTAAACACTTAGATCTAATGGTTGTTGGTAGCTGCAACCTCCTCAAGAAGTGGTGTGTCCTCTCCTTGGTCATCAAACCCTCTATGATGCGGCATCGATATGCTCCTCAGACACCTCTTTCAACACTCTGGCTACCCGTACCATACAAATCTACATGTCATATCGCAGAGGTCCTCGCTGGATATGACTAAAAAAAACACGAGGCCCTGCGTGATGAGACTAGACAAACAACAGAGCCTCATGGGACATCTTATGCTCAACCCACGGGGGTGACTCCTGGTATGGATTTCCAAAAACCCTCTATTGCATATTCAACAACCTAAGATCGACCTCCTTCAACAAGTTCTTTACAATCTTCTTCACAATTCAATCTTCCTCCTACTGCAAACCAAACCCTAAAGTTGAAGCTTCAATGGAAATCCTGGATGGATTCCCCTCTTCTCTAGATAGGGTGGATATTGCACCACCGAAAGACAACCAATAGTGGAAGGGTTTTGCCAAACCTTAATGAAACAATGGCTCCAAGAGCACTTCCAAAATGAGAGATCAAATAATAATCCCCAAGTGAAGCTCTACCCCTCCTTTTATCCTTCTTCCATGCCTTCTAGAACTTTCCCCTTTTTTACTAAATCAAATATGACTTCTAGAAATTTTCCCTTTTTGAGTAGATCAAATATAACTCCTTTTGACTAAATCAAATATGACCCTTATCTCCCTTTTTACTTTCACTTTAAGATTAAAAGTCACTTTTAATAATGGATAATAACTTATTAATCTAGCGTTACCTTATTCCCTTAATGTCACCTTTTTTTGTGTTCAAGATTAGGGTTTTTTGTTTGTTTGTTTGTAAGTGAATGTGAGTATCTGGATTACTAAGAAAGCCTAATATACAAAAAGAGGATCTCCCTGGTCTGCCAAAAAGGAAACCATCCCAGGAGTTCCGTAGTTGCATTCTTTGAGATAGTATAGGGATATGGATGGACCGCCACATTGGGAAACCGGTCCAGTAATATTAAGATTGACCCAGTAATATTCCTGAACTTTTGCGGCCCGACGCTAGTCCAGGATTATGAGATTCTTCTTTCCATATTTCACTTTGTCCTTGCTCTCCTCCCTCTGGGCCACCGTGTGGGTCTTCTTGATCTGGGCTGGTGTTACATTCCCATCAATAGGTGTGATGTTCATATGATGGATGTAGTGCAAGTATAATTGGAATTGGGCAACCATACGCTCCAACTTCTCCTTCTGATTCTTTTGGTCCTCTGCAATTCGTTTTGTACTAGCCTCCAGGTTGCTGAGGCGACTCAGGATTTCTTTTAGCAATTTTTTTTGGGCCTTGTTACCCTTCCGGCTGGCATATTTATTTTCTGTGCTCACTTTTCCTATTAACATCCTTGTCCACCATGCCATCTCTATCGTCTTGTGGTAGAGTGTTTTCCTTGACTACGTGGTTCCTGCGTCTGTTATCCAATCCGCTTCCCCGCTCAGTTCCTCCCAGGCTTTTCCCTAGCGCTTGGTTGTGATTTCCTTCTCCCATATGGTGATGGTCGCTTGACCCTTCTGGTTGACTAGCACCTGGAAGGTGCCCTTGGCGTCTCGGCCTACTTTCTCCATCCTTGAAATCTTCCTATGGGTTATCAGATTTTCGTCCAACTGGGTGTTTCTTTTGACGTGCGTTTTCTTCATATGCACCATCTTGGTTGGCTTGTGGTGTTTCTTTCCCTGAATTATCGTGATGTTCCTATTTACCCAGGGGTTCCTTCTTGTCGAGCCCTTGTTTTCGTGGTGGCTTCTTCTGCTGCGCTTTTTCCGACTGCATCTATTCCTAGTGCTTCGCCTCTTATGGGAATTCTCCTACTGCGGACTCGTCCTTGCAATCATGGTCTGCCCATAGAGGTGGTCCTTTCCATCATTTTTCTCTGTCTTGGTATGTGTGACCATGACAATCCGTCCGTTATCCCTGCACCGACCCTTATCCCTTCTCGTTGTGTAACCAACTTTTCTCTTCATCGTACCTGTTCTTGTAAGGGGTGTGACCCTACTGGTGTGTGGTAACATCTTTTTTCCTAGGTCACTCACGACCTGTTGAGTCCCATTTGTACTTTCCCCTAAACTAACCCTACACTTGTTCCTACTGATGTGACCTTGAGGTCGTACCTCCATCTATTGCGTGGTCTGATCCCGCATTGTCACTAGTAATTGGGTGTTGGACATGAAGATTCCGCCTGGATTCATCGTGCCCTCCGATTGGCCTTGCACCACTCCTCTCGATGTGACCTTTCGTACTTAAGCTTCTGTCACGGTCTTTTGTCACTAGTTGTGTGCAGTCTGTTTTGAATTGACCATTTGGGATGTTTCTCCAGGTGGTGTCTAACTCTGATCCTTACTTCCTAACCCCTTCATTAGTGATTCTATCCGCCAGGCCATTCGCTGACCTGCGTACCCAACACAACTCCACTGTGTTCATCTTTTGCAGATGCTCCTGGATATTTTGCAAGGAGTGTGCCAAGCGCCAGTGTCTCTGAACTTTTCCCACTCTAGTGCCATTTTGGAGTCTCTTCACCGTGTTCATTACCAAAGTTGAGTCACCTTCCACGATAGTGTTTGTCATCCTTTCATGTCTTAGAATGTTGAGGTCGATTTCCAGGGCTTCGAATTTCACTGCATTGTTAGTTGACTTTCCCATAATCGCGGCATACAACCGAATTATGTTGTCGCCACTATCCCTGATAACCCCACCCATTCCTTTCATGCCTGGGTTTCCTTTTGTCGCCCCGTCAAAATTCAAATTGAGGGACCCTGCTGGGGGGATTCCATTTGCACTCACCTAGTTGGAGTTGCGGTGGTTGTCCTATTTGTGTGAGGTTGCGCCCGTATTTTAGGTGAAAATATTCTTGGACTCTGCAGTCCCGACCTGCGACTTGTGCTTTCCCATTCTGGTAGTTGCGGCTCTGCACCGTTTCTCTTGTCATGGAGATTATTTTTTATTTGATTTTCTCTTCGGAAAATATTTCATTCTTGAATATGCGTCGGTTCCTTTCTTTCCATATTGTCCATATGATCATTCTCGTAATGAGAGTCCAACATAGATTCACCTCTTCATTTTCACTGTAACTCTCATGCCAATTGTTGATGGTTGCGCAGATGTTACCTTGGGCCCTATTGGACTGTCGAAAAATACCTGTCGCCCAGTCGCAGATCTCTGCTATGTAGATACATTCATCGAGGAGATAATTCATTGTTTCTTCCTTGGCGTTACAGAGGTGGCACCGTGACAGACCTATGAAACCCCTTTTCCTTAGGTTTTCCTAGGTTAGAATTCGGTTGTGAAGTACTAACCTTTTGAAAATTTTAATTTTTGGCCACTGGGGGCTGCTCCAGAGCTTATCCCATAGTTGCGCTGGGTATTCTTGGTCTTGGTCCATGATGTAATGTCGAGATTCCTTCAAGTTGAATTCCTCGCCATTTTTTCGGCCCCATCTTAATTAGTATTCTTCTTCCGAGACTGCAATTTTCCTTTTCCTCATTTCCTCCTCCACCTCTTTCGCGATGGTTGTGTTCTGACTGCTAGTATGGGAATTGAAATTATCCAAGATTCTCCATCTGTTTCGATCTGTTTCTTGCTTCCAATAGTGATGGGCATTGGTTTTGTCTTGCGCGATAAAACCATGGAGGACAAGTATTATAAAACCGCGTGGATCTTTTTAGTTAGACGAATATTGTTTTATCATACAAGTGCTTAAAAATCCGGAGTTTTACAAAATAAATATTCCCTCACTAGGAAATAAAACTCTCCATTAATGGAGAAAAACCTGCTCATGTTGCCTGCATCATCTGCCGGCGGCTGCAGAATATCAAATATGTAGATATTATCATGGAATTAAGGTAACCACAGGGGATAACATATAGAACATTCAATTTACATGAAGCATGCTTGGATTATATACTGTTAAATCTGCCTCGCCTATTTGATCTGAAGCACAACAAAATTTCCGGCAAAATCAATATTTGTATATATACATATGTATTTTAGATGTATATTATTCCCAAAATTGAGGTTACAATTTTTTGGGTTGAGAACGAGGACACTGAACTACTTCTCTGCTAACAATGAGTTGCAGATTGAGGTTCTGGATACTGTTGGGCATCAGTTTATGGAGCGAAACAATTGAGAAATATGTCCTCGATGAAGCTGCTACTACGACTAGTGCTAGTACACGTAGACATCACAATCTTCAATGCAGAAGAAGGCAACTTATTCTTATCGCCCGACAGGAACTTATCATCCGCGCCCTTATTTTCGTTCAACGAAATGCTACTATCTTGTTTCTGCAGCAACATATTTTGCTTGTAGCGGCTTCTCACATAATCCTCTGCAATATAAACGTCCATAGAAAGATCCATCGAAAACTTGCAAGCTGTCGCTGTAACTTGTCACAAACAAATTCTTACTTGATTAAAACCAGATATTCCGGATGAATGCAGGAAGACTCGAAGTCGGAGTGATGAATCAGTCATCTTCTGGTGATGAAATGGAATAAACTTCAGCTGAAAATTTGTAGGGAACGAGAGAGAATAAGCGTGAGGTATAACTAGAGAACAGAAAACCAGTGGGCGTTATCAGTGGGCTGGGAAAACCGAGGGGAATGAAATTATGGATACAAAACATACGAGTGTAAGTACTCAAATTTGATCTCGCTTCTTTACTTGAAGTTCCGGCAGAAAGCTGGCAGAGTGGATAATATTTTTCTGCGTTGCTGGATATGTCCGTCGATTGTCAAATCAATAAACCGTTAGTTTTTGTGGCCGCGGAGAGTGAATCAAATGGTGGGGTACTGTTGTGGCCGGGTGAATAATATTTATGGAGTAAGTTAAATCGGGAGCAATCTTAACGTAAAAAATGGCCTTGAGCCTTTGGATAGATCTCAGTCGTTGGATCTAGGGTATCGAGAGATCTTGGTTGTTGATCTCTTAGACAAACTCAAGAGAGAGATCTGACGCATCGAAGAACTAGACCATGGAACGAGTGGACATTTGTTTTCAAGGGCCTTGGTGAAGCCGGGGTCCTGGTGCCCGGTGTGTTCCCGATTGAGGTATGGTTTCGGGTACCAAACCACTAGATAATTGGCAATCGGGAGGACATTTGGTTGTGTCGGTGTGGGGATCCATTGGATCTGAATGACCGTTGAGGTACATAACCGCCTCCAAGATTTTCATTGTATGTGTAACGTACTTGCCATCTATTGGTCGAGATGTGCCATGTTGGAAGGTTGATGTGTCCCAACACATCAATCCATGTCGGATAGTACAAGTGACATGGAGCCACATGGGTGTCATGTGGAAATGGTAGGAGAATGCTGAGAAATTTAAAAAGGTCATAGCTTTTGTTTCTAAGCTTGGTTTTGAGTATGGTTACAGTCATAGGAAACCTCTTCAAGAGAAGGATTGGATTATGGGATTAGAATTGGATTTAGAAGGGTGATTAAAAAAGGTGGTTGAGGAAAGGAAAAGAGGAAATTGGTACATCCCACTAGCCTAAGAGAGTTTAAAGGGTGTGTGTAATTTTCCCAACTAGGATGGATGGACATATTATGTTTGTTGTCCAAATTATTGTTTCTCTTTGTGTAATTTTGTCAATCACTTTATATTAGGGTTCATGGAAACTTCTTACAAACATTTTGCATATGTCTCAAGGTTATGAATATTGTCAAACATATTATATGCACCCATTACACAAGAATAGAAAAGATAACCATGGCATCTTATTATGGCTTGAGAACCCAAATCACAACAACACAAATATATTTACTAGCTATAACAACAATTGCTAGATCCCTCATAAACACTCAGATCTAATGGCTGCTAGGTAGATGCAACATCTACTAACAAAAAAATCAAGAAACTTGGTAATGATGCCAAAACCTCCTCAAGAAGTGATGTGTCCTCTTTTGGATTGTCAAAACTCTCTACATTGTAACATTGATCTACTCCTCAGACACCTCCTGCAACACTTTGGCCACCCGTACCAAACAACTCTACACATTAGATTGCAGAGGTCCTCACGAGAGGCGACTGAACAACACGCGGGGCCTCGCGTGAAGAGGCTAGACAACCATCGGGGCCTCACGGGACACCCTATGCTCAACCCGTCGGGGTGACTCCTAGTATGGATTTCCCGAAACCCTCTACTAAACCCGCAACAACCTAGGATCGACCGCCTCCAGCAATTTTCATAAAATCTTCTACGCAAGACGATCTTCCTCTTACTGCAAACAAAACCCCAAAGTTGAAGCTCTAAGGAAAATCCTGGATGGATTCACCTCTTGTCTAGCTAGGGTGAATATTTCACCACATAAACCAAACCAATAGTGGAAGGGTTTTTCTAAACCCTAATGAAACAATGGCTCCAAGAGCACTTCCAAAATGAGAGATCAAATCATAATCCCTAAGTGAAGCTCTACCCCTCCTTTTGTCCTTCTTCCATGCCTTCTAGAACTTTCCCATTTTTGAGTAAATCAAATATGACTTCTAGAACTTTTCCCTTTTTGACTAGATCAAATATAACTCATTTTTTACAAAATCAAATATGACCCTTATCCCACTTTTTACTTTCACTTTAAGACTAAAAGTCACTTTTAATTATGGATAAATAACTTATTAATCTAATGTTACCTTGTTTCCTTAATGTCACTTTAAATACATAACATCTCCTAATTAAGTGACATTAAAAAATCCCTTTTGAATCCATTTTTCTTCACTAACAAGCCACGAAAGTCATTTCCACTGCCGAACAAAGTAATCCAAAAATAGGGACATGACAAATCCTCTCTTTCCAAATATTGTTTGTCCTCAAACAATGCCATCACACCCATAGGAATAACAAATTGAACCATATTGAAACTAATGATGATCCCCGGGTCCCAAACCCATCTAAAAGATGCAGAGCACCTACCACCCACAATATTGTTCTGCAATATGCTAACACTAGGGGCCCTCTGACGACCACCTATCAGTAGAGAAACCAGATATTGTGAAGACTCGGTACTCTCTTCATAGAATGTACCGCCTAGGAAATTGATCCATTACGCAATAGGTTCCTGAAAGAAACAAATCACTCTCCCATTTATACCCACTATCAAATTGTCAACCCATATAATCCCAGGGTCCCATGCTATCACCAAAAATGACTCATCATGTTGTCATTGTGCCACTCTGATCATAAATATTTTTCCCTCCTTCCTAGACTGCATCCTCCACTCTCGCAATCTCAAAGAATCGTTCCCACTATCAAGGATTATATCCTGCCAAATTACCTCAGTCGTTGACTCAATCCTAGGCAGTGAAAAAGAGAATTTTTCCAACCATAATATATAAACCTCAGTATGTCTGCTCATGTCACTGCTAAAATGAAGCCGATAAAACACTGTCAAGGGACTGATATAGAATATGTCAACCAAACCAACTCTAAAATCAAACATCCAATAGAAGTATTTGTGGTCACAAACTGATAGGGCATCAATGACATTTAATCTCCAAGTGTCAAATGGAAAATCCATAATATTCTAGCACCCCCAACCTACTGCAATCGTCAAAGCATAGTGCGAACAATCTTCCAACATATCATCCGCAAAGTCCCTCCATGTAAACACAAGAACTCTATAGATGGTAAAGTTACCATGATCCTAAACTAGCATGTATGATGTCAATCCCCATCTACTGGTCTATAAAATACAAGAATCCACATGATTTCTCCTGATACTCCAGGAAATCATAAGCTGCATAAATTCATTCAACTCCTCGGAAGACCATTCCTCCAAGCAACCACTCCCAAGCCTCCCAAAAGTAGACTCTGAAAAGTTAAAACTGATGCTCACGTCTCTAATAGTAGTTGAACTGCCAAGCAATGTTATCCCAGGGTCCCAAATCAATACTAGAAAGGTACCACCATGTTGACGATGAACCACTATGATCATCATCGTCGAACCAATGCACCCAGTCTACGTCCTCCTCTCCTGGAACCCCAAGATAAACTCCCTGAAGGGACTAAAACTACTACCCAGGGTCCTTCCCTATGAAGGTGTCTCAATGAAATCTAAGCATGCAGATCCATGACCAGTTTTGAGTCTGTCCTGCCATATAGAGTAAGTCTCGACCTCCCTTCTACTAAAACCCCAAAAGTAAAACAGACCAATAACTACCACTTCTCTATTGATCATCATCATCATCCTCATCTGAATCAATCTATCACTCAAATAAATTTTCGGATCCCACCACCAAATTGAAATTCCACCACTCCCAATACATTCTAGTTGTTGTGGTGCCATGTTGGTAACCATCATATGCAAAATGATCCAAGTCCCTAGTATGGCATCATCTGGTGGAAACCAAGTACCAGGAATCAAATATGTTCCTGCTAATATGTTTATCTCCTACTAAATTGCACCGGGTAATCAACTATCTCGATCACTGTCAATGTACTCAAGTAATTCGTGGAGTCTAAAAACCTCCCTGAAAAAGTAGCCTTGTCACCTGTGATGCGTCATACGAGTACGAGTACAGATAATACCCTGCCCAAGGTGAATAATCCATATCCCTCATAATATTCTCTCTAAGTGTGGACTCAGGGAGTACATGTGTTCGACACAGTGGCTAATGCCATCCACCACTTTGTCAACTGAAATCTATGTGAATTGATCCTTTACAATATCTATCTCCTACTGTGCTTCGACCACATAGCCCGAACAAAATAATGTTGGACAACTGAGAGGGGGGGGGTGAATCAGTTGTTACCGTGCTTAAACAATCATGCTTCTTTTAAACTCTTTGCATAATGCCATCCACCACTTTTATTTCAACTGGAAATCTATGTGGAATTGATCCCTTATAATATCTATCTCCCAATTGCTCTCACCACACAGCCCTCAACAAAATAATGTTGGACAACTGAGAGGTGGACCACGTTACTGCGTATGCTTAAACAATCATGCTTCTTTAAACTCTATCAAACACTAAATGATGATCACAATAATGCGGGAAAATAAACAATGGCAGATATCTCAAAGCATCAACCACACATATGAGAAACACAGACAGATATTTCCGAGGAAACCCATACGTAAACCTTCTTTATACATGATAATTCATCAGCTACATTCTTTACATTATCATACTTCTGAGCACCAACTCACAATGAGGCTACAACCTCCTCGCTTTGCAGCCGCAACTTGCCAGAGCACCAACTCTCCTCGCTTTCTGAAGCACCCACTCAGGGAAGGAAGCACCAACTCCCCGGGTTCTCTTGTGTTCAACTAGAAGGGAAGCACCAACTCCCCCGGGTTTCTCTAGCACCAACTAGAAGGGAAGCACCAACTCCCGAAAGTGTTTCCAGCACCAACCGATGGAAGCACCAACTTCCCAATCATACGAACTAACCTCGTGAGCAATCGTAGAACAAGAGTTCTCCCTTGCACCACCCCCACCGGGTTTCCTCGATGCAAACTCGCATGGAAGCTACAACTCCCCGCGGTTCAAGCACCCACTTGAACCTCGAGACAACAAATCTCCCGAAAGCACCACCCACGCCTCTTGCAATCGCTCAAATAAAATATTTCTCACCCATTTTCTTTTATTCTCATATATCTTGTTTACCATTTCGCTATGCCGCCCGCCTTTAATCATCTCCTTTCGGATCTTTCTTTAACCGCCGTCACAACTTCGCTTTTCATCAGCTTTGATCTCATTGATTCGCTTAATCTCTTCTCATACCATCTTTTCTCTGCTTCACGTGTTCTCCTCTGCCACCGCCGCTACGGTGTAGAGCTTCTTTTCTCCTCGCTTTCAAATAACACCAAATTCGGGCTTCATTTTTTTTTATACACCTTTCTTTAACGGTTCCACTTCCCCTTTCAATGAGCCAATCCATATCCGCCTTGGCAACTGGAAACGCTTAACCGCATTCTATTGCCCTACCGGTTTTCCTTTAACGGATTTACAATTGAAGCAATAATGAGTGGGTATACACAGCAAACCTCCGATCAAGGTTTGATCCAACGGCTCAGATCCCATCGGGATTTCACCTATCACGATTTCTTGCGACTCTCATGTAGGTCGAGCATGCGTACTTTGATCTCCGATTCGATTCCCGGTTTGCTCTTTCCGAAGCTTAGCCCTTCTCGATTTCATATACAATGGTCCATGTGGACTCACTTATCACGCGGATCTTACCTCACTATAGCAAATGTAAGCGCTTAGCCTCCTAGCTATTACAAAGGTCCATATGACTGCCTCCGTAGGATTCTATTCATATCATTCCATCGGAGTTTTTCCACTCACGATGTCATTGTACATGCCTCTAGAGTCCCGGGATCCCCATTTCCTTCATGACGATCAACGGTCCGTGATCTGATTCTATCCAACGTCGATATTTTCCGCTGAAATCGTGATTTCGCTACTGAGTTCTTGATGCATTGTAAGGTTCTGATATATTATATCCCGGATCCCTCGGATTTCCGGCGACGGGAGATCAACGGTCCAGACCGTTCTTATCCAACGGGTCAGTAGATATTTCAATTTAAATCGATTGCCATTTCGTAGTTCTGATGCATTGTGGGTTCTTTGATATATCATATCCCATCCCCTCAAACTCCGCCATGCCAATTCGCCCTCTGCTTCTACCGCCATGATTCGGGATAATTTATGAAACACGCCACGGTCACCACAATTCTTTGCATGTATGTGTCTAAAGTGTTGAATCTATATGACACTTGTCAATACCTGGTTATGCCACATGCGGTCGCTTAGCCGACGTGGATCGCTATCGTGAGATCACGCTCAGGTCAAGGCGTTGATCTGACGGTTCGTATTCCGTCGGGATTTCGCGGGAGGAATCCTTACGCGAACCTGATCTCCGAATTCGCCGGCGAGGCCTCGGGCTGCCACGTTGTCCATATAGATGAACCAGTCCGTATCCCCGCTGATTAACGGGCTGCATCAACGCAAAACGTGCGATATGCGATTTCTGGGTTTTCAATGTTAAGTGTTCCTTGCACTTTGAACTCGCGATCCCTCGATTCTCCTCATGAAGCCTCCGATGCCAAAAGGCCCATACAAATAAACTGTCTAGATCCCTGCTTGTTTTTAATGGTTGCGATCAAATCGCTAAATCACATATCGCGATTTGGTGTTTTCGCTGTCAAGTGTCTTTTGCACTTTGAACTCAAGGATCCTCATTCGGCGAATTTATCTCTCTTGCAGCTTCTACATATCTGATGGTCCTGGTTCTTTCGCGAAATTAGGATGGGATCCAACGATCACCGCCACTTCTCCTCCTCTCAATTATTATCGCTATTCAATGCTATTTTCATCACTGCTACCACACATTCTTGCCATCAATGACAAGTATATCACCGATTTTCTTTTCTCGATAATGAAATTACAATTGACTTTGTACATTCTTCCCGCACCCATGTCATCTTCATTGATGTGTCATCATCTAGCTTTCCGTTGTCTCACATCTTCATCATAGAATTGCCATCATCATTGTGTTTCTTGCCATCAATGACAAGCATATGCTAATTGTTACAGTAATTTTCCAACAATCTCCCTTTGCATTGATGGCAATAAAGGCACCCAGAGGCACCCAGATTATTTTCTCCCCCTTGACATCACTGTCAAAGAGAGCATGCTCCTCCCCGAAATAAGCAATATTTTAGTTGTACTGATTAAATCAATGCAAACCTCGGGACGATTTGACTTTCATTTGAGGCCCCATAATATTTTGTGTCTCACCAGTCTCTTTCCGGGATTTTTCTTGTACATGTTCATCTTCAGTTTCCACTCAATTTTCTGTAGAATACTCAAAATTGTCATTTCTCTTACTCGAACACCTTTATCAATTCTCATGTGTGGATGGGACTTCGCCATCATGACCGGGTTTTTCTCCTCGCATCATCTCTTTCTCACATTCTTCTCTCGCTCGCTCTCAAGGCTTACTCGTTTCCGCTCTTCAGCCATCTCACTCTGAAATTCTTTTAAGTCTTATGCTACGTGACTCCTCTGTTTTTCCCTTTGTTCCTAAAGGTTAACTCTCCTTGACAAGGTCTTTCCTCTTGTTGTCTCTACAGGATGTCATGTACATCAGAATGTTGTTGTCCTACTTGAACACTGTGCAGTTGTAGCTTGTACTTTTTAAAGAGCCCTTGGATCTCCCCATTGAGTTTCATCGATCTCTATTGCTGCAATTTTCATTTTTATTCCATGATGCATTTAATCCAGGGCTTTTATGTCCATATTCAATCATAGGAGAAAACTGCTACACCCACTCTCACGCCTTCTTTTCTTTCTCACAAATGAAGGACCTATATCAGGTTTCTTAAGAGCACAAATTTCTACCTTGTTGAGTCCAATACTGGATTTGTCATTTGGTGATCTCTGGCTATCCAAAACCTTGTACAGAGTCATGAATCTGCTCAAGATCTTGATTTGAGTGTCTGCCTTCTCAACCTTCAAGACTTCTGCTTCCTTCTTATGACATGGCTTTTCTCCTACTTCATCCATGGGGAAAATGCTAATTGAACATGCTTTTATTGTATCTGAATCTTCTTCTTTACTTGCAGGGGAGGATTCAATTTCAACATCATTAATTTTCTTTAAACTTTCATTCACTTCTTGTCCTGAGTTTATATTTACCTTACATTCTTTGGACGTGAG
>SNQJ01S0125956.1:0-17489 GCA_010110895.2 Picea sitchensis | reverse complement strand
GAAGCAAGTGAAGGCTCTAAGGAGCGATAATGGTGGAGAATACATCTCTAACGAATTCAAAGACTTCCGCAACAAAGAAGGAATTCAAAGAGAACTCATAGTGCCTCATAACCCACAACAAAATGGGGTCACAGAGAGGAAGAACATAATGATCGTGGGTGCAACACGAGCGATGTTGCATGATCATGGCCTACAAATGCATTTGTGGGCAGAAGCATGTAATACTTCGGTTTATGTGCAAAACCGTTGTCCTCATAGAGTACTTGGTACGAGTACACCTGAAGAAGCTTTCACTGGTAAGAAACCTGATGTTTCTCATTTTAAGATTTTTGGCTCATCTGTTTATGTGCATATGACCAAGGATGCCAGGAAGAAGATGGAACCGACTGCTGAAGTTGGGATATTTGTGGGGCACATAGAAACACCCCATAATTATCGTGTGTATTTTACTAACAATAAGATGACTGTTATGCGACGGGATATAAAATTCGATGAGGGGAAAGCCATGTGGTTGTCGCTTGAGAGGGAGCTAGACTTGCATGCAGAAGAGGAACTGCTGGTTCCCAAGGATGAGTCTCAAGATGTGGATCAGCCATATGAGGAGGTTCATGGAGTGGAGGAAGCCACTCAAGCAGAGCCATCCATTAGAAATGGTAGAAAGCGAACCAAGGAAGCTGATTGATTGAGACTAGATGCTGCACAGAATGTAGGAGTCCCTACCTCACAGTGCAGACAAAGGCAGTCTCCTGATCGATTTACTGGATACATGGCTCTCATGAGAAAATGTATTGTGACTGAACCATATTCCTTTCGGGAAGCAATGTAGGATCCCATTTGGGTAGATGCTATGGTAGAGGAGTATGACTCCATTGTCAAAAACAGTGCATGGGAAATTGTCCCAAGACCGGTTGACAAATCAGTGGTAGGTTTGATATGGATCTACAAGGTAAAGCAAGCTGCTGATGGGAGTTTTGAGAAATACAAGGCCATGTTTGTGGCCTGAGGCTTCTCACAAATTGAGGGGATAGATTATGATGATACCTTTGCACCTGTCGCAAGGTACTCTTTCATAAGATCCATCTTTGCACTCTCAACACAGATGGGCTGGCGCATTCATCAGATGGATGTAAAAACTACGTTTCTCAATGGGATCATTGAGGAAGAAGTGTACATTGAGCAGAAAGAAGGTTTTGAGACCTTTGACAGGGAGTCACATGTGTGCAGACTCAAGAGAGAACTGTATGGGTTGAAGCAAGCACCCCGTGCTTGGTACACTTGGATAGACAACTATTTCACCGGACTGGGCTTCACCAAAAGTGAAGTGGATGCAAATCTATACCAAATTGTGGTGGAGGGTAATATTTTAATCATTGTTATTTATGTTGATGATTTAATACTGACTAATGATGAGCAACTGATACACTCATGCAAGGAGGACCTTGCAAAGGAGTTCACGATGAAGGATTTGGGCCTTCTTCATTATTTCCTTGGATTGGAAATATGGTAGCGAGATGGTGAAATTTTTGTGTCTCAAGGAAAGTATGCAAGGGAGATACTAGGGAAATTTCACATGGAGGGTTGAAAACCCATGGATACTCCTCTTCCAAGAAACTGGAGGAAAGATGATGCTACTTATGGAGAGGTAGTGGATGCTATTGTCTATCGACAGTTAGTGGGTTCACTAATGTATTTAGTGAACACCAGACCAGACATTTGCTATGCGGTTAACCAATTGAGTCAAGCGATGGTTAAGCCTACCAAGCTCTTTTGGAAGGTGGGTAAGCATGTCCTAAGATACTTGAGGGGCACATCTGAGTATGGCTTATGGTACAAATAGACGGATGAGGTGAAGTTGTGTAGCTTCACGGATGTAGATTGGGCGGGTAGCCCAACGGACATAAAGAGAACATCAGGGGGAATCTTTAGTATCAGATCTACAACTGTTTCTTGTTACAACAAGAAACAGAGATCCGTGGCATTTAGTTCAGCGGAAGCGGAATACATGGAAGCGAGTCAAGATGCATGTGAGGCTATCTGGATGAGAAAGATCTTGGTTGGTTTGTTTGGTTCTCATTTAGATCCGACAATGATTTATTGTGATAGTAAGAGTTGCATTAAACTCTCGATTAATCCTGTGTTTCATGATAGATCTAAGCATATAGATATCCGGTATCATCATCTCAAAGATTGTGTGTAGCGGAAGATCATGTTGCTTCAGTACATTCCTACGGAGGATCAGGATGTAGACATTTTGACGTAGGCGCTCACTAGGAGCAAATTCGAATACCATAGAGACAGGATTGGGGTAAAGGATAGTCCCTTTCTTGTTGAGAGGGAGTGTTGAAAAATCAACGAGAAATGTGTGTTTAATTTATTTTTCCCTTAGATAAATTGGAAAATAAATATTAATCTATTATCTCATAATGAATTGAAATAATTAATTGAAATGGAAAATCAATTCATTATAGGAAATTCGAGTTTAAAGGTTGACTGATGGGACATGGAAGTGACTTGAAGTTGTAACAGAGTTATAAGTGTAGTTATGTGAGTTCTAAAGTAGTTTAACTCAGTTAAGTGAGTTAATATCAATTGTAATAGTTGTAACTAAACTTGCACTAGTGAGAGTTCAATGAATTAATTATTAATTAATTCACAATAAGTGATCTCACATGCAACTGAAGATTTACCACTGTTAACTGCATGCATGTCAGATCCAGTGGATACCCAGTTGAGATAACAGGTGAAAGGGATAGGTTGGATATCAATTGTGATTTGAGTGAAGTGCACTCATGCAATCACACACACAGTGGATATGCCCATGAGCATGTGCAACCTAGTAGAGGATTCATTCATCCATTGTAGGGATTTTGTGTAGAGGAGGTAGGCTGTCTGGAGGCAGAGAATTGGCACATGTATTTGCTGATTTTTGTATGACAGTGTGAGACGATTGTATTTAACTGAGAGCTCTTGGATTAGAGTTTTGTATGAGATTGTTTCATGATCCATGATATACATAATATATGATAGTGGGGTTTTTTAGCTTTATGCTTTCCCAATAAAACATATGTGTTATGTTTGATTGATTCTTTTTCTTGATATTTCATTTTCGATCATTGTTTAAATTCCACAAGAATATTAGTAGAAGCGATTCTATATTTAACAAGCGACAAATAATTGTTAGATCAGGAGAATCCGGGCAATACTTAATTGGTATTGAAATTTCTACAATTGGTTCATGTCTCAAACCAGAAATCATCCAAAACGTTGTCTTCTACAACGGTCACTATAGCTCCCTCTTAGAGCTATCACTGGTGACCCGCCTCCATGATAACTTGCTTGGAACAAGGAACAAGAACAACAATATTTCCATGGAATTTAACAAGATAACCTGCCCATAAAAAGAACAAACAAAACAAGAATATCTCTTAGAGGGGAGATCAACAAGTACACCTCTAGTATAACTTCAAAGCAATAAAAAAAATTGCTATCACAACTACAATACCTACTTGTAATGTAGTAAGTCAATTGTACTAGAAATGTAGGTTAGAGGAATGATAATTTAAAATAATCAAACTTGGAGTCTTATTTACTAGGGAGAGTGCAATGGTCCTCTGAGAATACTGGATTTGAGATTACTCAATATCTACACAGGTCCCTCCTTCTGCAGGCACCCTCGTGATAATGATACAAAATAAAAAAAATATATACAAGTACATACCTCTGAAATTTGTAGCATTATTCGGTTCTAGTGCAACTTCATCCATAAATGAGTAGCCTCGGATTAGCCTTAAGTCAGGCTTCAAAACTCGTCTGTTTCCATATCATAATTTTGTAAAATATCCCTCACATGCAGGCCTTAAACGATATCACAATTTCTGTCTTGAATATGTTTGAATGCTTCTTATTGTAAAATTCATTTATACACTGGAAAATGCTCCCAGATTCATCACACTTGGAGTCTTCACAACAAATCTTTAATTCTCATAAAGGATGGATCTCATACTCGCTTTAAAAAGAGTTCGACCCTATACCCAACTTGTGCTGGAACATTCCTCAGAATTCTGCCATAAATTCGTTGAAATATACCTATAAAATCTGTCATAAATTTGTTGGAATATTGATGTAGGATCATCATCAACAAAGCCACATGGGATGACAACACAACGCCTAACACGCATTTTGAGTACAATTTTAAATTTTGAAAGATGGTGTATCTCAGAGAACTTTTGAGTAAATGATGAATCAAAGAAGTTTTAATGGTCAGAGGTTGAACGATCACATCAAACCAGGAGAGATTAGATCGTCCTTTAGTTATTTGATTTTGGTGTGGATTTGAACATTTGCCTTAAATTGTCTGTCACAAACATTTATTGTAATAGGACTAAGTAGCTGTAAGGTTTTATTTCGATCAGATAGGTAGTTGGAGGGAACCCTAGAGGACCTCTTATGTAAGTAGATGCATTGTATGCCTGAATAAGGCTACTGTAGATTAGTAGTAGACAGTTGTTACTGAATGTAAGTTATTTTTACCAGAACTATAGCCATTTACATCTGAATGAATATAACAAAGGGATATTGAACCAATGCATGGTGTTGCTATTGTTTACAGTTTCCCTGTTATTTTTTGTTTTCATGAATGAATGAGTTATGTTATTGAGTATATGAAACTGTGAAGCATTTGGATAAGTTTCAATTGTTTCTCTTTCTTGAGTTCATGCAAGGTGTGCATATAGTCCGCAAGGAGTGCATTGACAGAGTATTTTTTGACTCATAATCTCAGAAGAGGTAGCGTGAAACTTCCATTTTCAAGGAGCGCAAAGGGACTGTTGCAAGGCATGCATAGTCACCCGCAAGAAGCTAAGCCTTGCGTAAGAATATGTTGCAAGGAGCACATAGATTTGAACTTCGACTAAATGTCGAATTATCCTTCTAAGGAGTCAAAGGGTTCAAGAAGCAAAGCTTAAGAGAGATAGTGGGATGAAAATTCAAACGGAGTGAAGCTATGAAGGTTTACCGAGTTATCGACCAAGATCCATCCAGGAGGAAGCATAATCATTCCAGATCGTTGGATCTGGGCAAAGTGCACGAGATTTAAGTCTCATTGTGCACACATGAGGGATGAATTCACCGAAGTCTTGAAGAGGTTAGGGATCCTCCATCATCCAGAGGGATAGGTGGCGTAAGATATTCAACTCCGGAGCGGAAGCACTCCAAGAATTTTGTAGACAAGGACAGAGCGAAGAGTCAAAGAATGAAGTAGATATTGACCGTTGGTCGCCAGGAGGCATGTGTCAACATATATGATACTTTGGATAAAAGTTACTCTGGGAGATTTTGGTTGTGGAGTGTGAAAAAATCCTGAAGCCCGAATAGACGAAGTGAATCATAGCCATCGATTTGTGAGAGACACGTGTCGACAGATCGTGAACTCTGGGTGAAAGCATTATGGGAAAAAGCAAGTGCAGAGAGTTTGAAACTCTCGAAGCCTGAATTGACGAAGTGAATCGTAGCCGTCGATATGCGGGAGACACACGTCGACAGATCGTGTACTTTGTGTGAAAGCACTCCATGAGAAAGTGAAGGTGGAGAGTTTGAAACTCCCGAAGCCCGAATAGCCGAAGTGGTTTGTGGTCGTCAATTTCTAGGAGGCACACGTCAACAGATCATGAAATTCGGGTGAAAGCGCTCAGGAAGAAAGCGAGTGTGGAGAGGTTGAGAATCCCGAAGGCCGAAGTCCCAAAGTGAACTAGGACCCTTGATCAGGAAGGATGCGTGGCGCACGATCCTCAACTCCGGAAGAAAACGCTACGGGGGAAAAAGCTGCAGGAACGTCCAAGACTCTCGAACGCCAAAGTACTGAAGTGGACCAGAGCTGTTGATTTGGGTGGATGCACAGAGACTGGTCTAGAACTTCAAGTATGGAGTACTCCGGGGAAAAGAGGAGGTTGGAACGTCCATAACTCCTGAAGCGCGGAGTCTCGAAGTAGATATCGACCGTTGGTTGCGAAGGGGGACGTGGACTGTTGATTTGGTCATGGTTAAAAGTTACGAAGTTGCGAAGCACCAAGAGGTTAAGTGTCAGGTCACAGCCCGAGGTCACATGAAAAGAAGGGCTAGCGGAAGGAGCTAGTGCCCGTCGGTGTTGAGATTTGAAAAAGTGCTAAGAAAGCAAGGCCCACAGGTAGCATACAACCTGTGCCTCGAGTGACAATAGGGCCCGTGTTTGATTTTAGACTAGTAAGGTATCTAGGAGCTAATCCAGCTTGAGGAGATTAAGATCCTTGACTGGAAGGTCGTGTAGCCCTGAGGGAGAGTAGGGGGGTCTGTAACAAGTGGTACCAAAGCTTGATTTTGTTTTCAGGTAGCAGAAAATGAGCTCGAAGTTTTACTCTGTGTGTGGGAAACAATCAACACAACGCCACCAAGGAGACGCATGGAGCCACCTGTAGCCAATCACGCTGTAGAAAGAGAAATGAGAGAACTTCATGCCAGGTTGGAGGCGATGGAGGCAATGCATAGGAGAGCACTTGATGCTGGAGACATTAGTGATGATGAAAGTGAGGAGATAGAGGTCGAAGAAGACGCAACAATGGGAGATGTTATTGAGGAACACTTACTGAAAGATGTTGTGAAGCTGGGAGCTAGAGAGAAAATAAACATCCCAATGTATGAAGGAAATCTAGATGCTGAAGAGATGTTGGACTTGATAAGGTCCATGAACAAGTATATCGACTATGAAGATGTTGATGAGGAGAAGAAGGTGAGACATGCTGTCACCAGGTTGAAAGGACATGCATAACTGTGGTGGGATGCACTACAGGCTGACAGACGAAGAAAAGGTAAGCAAAATATTAAGAGTTGGGATAGAATGGTAGCCAAGATAAAGGTTAAGTTCATGCCAAAGTTTTATCAGATAAATTTGTTCAAGAAGATGAAAAACCTCAGACAGAAAGGAATGCCAGTGAAAGAGTACACATAATAGTTTTACAAGATGAAGATCAGGGCTGGACAAAGAGAGAAAGATGAAGAATTTTTTTCCAGATATATACATGTCTTGAGATATGAAATCTAGGATGAAATCAGCATGATGACAGTGAGGACAGTGAATGATTCTTATAAGATTGCACTAAAGGCAGAGGAGAAGTTGGCCAGAAAATAGAGTCAGCGAAGCAGAGGCAGAAGCTCGAACATAGGTAAAGGAGTTTCCCATGATAAGGCACAAAATCCCAAGGGTGAGGATGAGAAAACTCACAGTCACTCAGAAAGAGGAGGAAGCTCTAACAGGAAACAACCCGGTGGAAGAAATTATTTTTCCAGAGGAAGAGGAAGAAGCATAGGAGGAGAGATAAGATTTTATACCTGTGGAAAACCATGACACAAGTCTTGGGAATGTCCCGAGAAAAATAAAGGAGGAGGTGAATATCACATTTTAGAATCACAAAAAAGGAATGTTGAAGCAGAAGGTGCAGAGGATGGAAAATATATGATGTCGAGGAAGGTTCTCTTGAATCCAGAACCATAAGTTGAAAAACCAATGCAGAGGAACAGTTTGTTCAGGACAACTTGCAAGACTAAAGACAAAGTATGCAAGGTGATAATTGACAGTGGGAGCACTGCAAATTTGGTATCCACAGAGATGGTGGAGAAATTGGAGCTGGAGACAACTACACATCCAAATCCATATAAGGTATCATGGTTGAAAAAATGACACCAGGTAATGGTAACTAAACAATGCCTTGTTAAATTTAAAATAGGTGGATATAGAGATGAGATTATGTGTGATGTAATTCCCATGTATGTATGTCATGTTTTGTTGGGAAGACCATGGAAATTTGACAGGAATTTCATTCATGATGGGAGAAGGAATACTTACACTTTGGAAAAGAATGGTAGAACACACATGTTGATGCCAATAGAAGAAAATAAAGTAAAGGAAGAAACCAAAACAAGCATACTTCTCATGAGTGGGAAGGAACTCCTAAGTGAGATCAAGAAGGAACAAGAGATGCACTTTACTGTGGTGAGGAAACCCAGAGTTGTCCTTACAAGTAATTCTATGGATGATTTTCTTGAGGAAGTTCAGGGGTTGTTGGAGAATTTTGCTGACATAGTAGTGGATGAGTTTCCTAACTCATTAGCTCCCATTAGAAGTATCAACCATCATATTTATTTGATACCAGGAGAAAGTCTGCCAAACAAAGAAACATACAGATTGACACCTCAAGAGAATGAGGAGGTAAAAAAACAAGTCCAGGATTTATTAGGCAAGGGTTTGGTTAGATAAAGATTAAGTCCATGTGCAGTACCAACTGTGTTGAGTCCTAAGAAGGATGGAAGATGGAGGATGTGTACAGACTCAAGAGCCATAAACAAGATCACCATCAGATACAGATTTCCTTTTCCAAGAATGGATGACTTAATGGATTGCTTAAGTGGAGATTTTTTTTTTCAAAGATAGATTTGAAAAGTGGATATCACCAAATAAGGATGAGAGAAGGTGATGAGTGGAAAACAATATTTAAGATGAATGAAGGGTTATATGAGTGGCTTGTTATGCCATTTGGATTAACAAATGGCCCGAGTACGTTTATGAGAATGATGAATGAAGTATTGAAATATTTCATTGGTAAGTTTGTGATTGTATATTTGGATGATATAATGGTCTTTAGCAAAACTAAAGAGGAGCATTTGAGACATCTGACATTAATAATGAGGAGACTACAGTAGGAGAAGCTATTGCTAAATTTGAAGAATTCCTCTTTTATGAAGGCATAACTCATTTACTTGGGTTTTGTGATCTCTTCAAATGAATTGAAGATGAATCCTGAGAAGGACAAAGAAATCAAATAATGTCCATCGCCAAGGAGTATGTTTGAGGTGAGAAGCTTTCATGGATTAGCCAGTTTCTATAGGAAGTTCATTAGAAATTTCAGTGGAATTTGTGCACCAATGATGGATATAGTGAAGAAGAGACACAAGTCTTTTAAATGGACAAAAGAAGCTGAGAAAAGTTCTAATATATTGAAGGAGAAGATAACAAAGAAACCAATTCCGGTCTTACCAAATTTCGACAAGACATTTCAAGTAAGGTGTGATGCGAGTGGAGTTGCAATTGGAGTAGTTTTTAGCCAAGATAATAGTCTTGTTGCATATTTTAGTGAGAAGTTGAATGAGACTAAGGAAAATTACTCCACATATGACAAAGAGTATGGTGCCATAATTCAAGCCTTGAAGAAATGGAGGCACTACCTTATTCAAAAGGAATTTGTCTTGTATAGCGATAACCAAGCTTTACAATTCATAACCAGACATGAGAGGTTAAACCAGAGACATGCTAAGTGGATAGAGTTTATGAAAAATTTCACTTTTGTCATTAAACATATTTATGGTAATGATAACAAATTTGTTGATGCATTGAGTAGGAGATGTCTGATTCTACAAAAATTTCAGGTAAAGACCTTAGGGTTTGAACACCTTAAGGGGATGTATTGTAATGACCTAGATTTTAAAGAAGCATATGAAGCATGTGCAAATCCTATGCTTAGAGACAAAATCCAGTGGACAAAGTATATTATTCAATATGGATTGTTGTTTAAAGGTTTCCAATTGTGCATACCGAGGTGCTCAATGAGAGAAAATATGCTAAAAGAAAAACATAGTGGAGGTCTAGCAAGACATTTCGGCCATGACCATACATTTACTTAGTTGAATAGTTCATACTATTGGCCAGGTATGAGAGAAAAGGTGAAGAAGTTTGTGAACAAATGTAACATTTTCCAGTATGAAAAAGGACAGAGACAAAACACTGGATTGTATCAACCATTTCCTATTTCAGATAGGCCTTGGGATGCAATAAGCATGGATTTTGTGTTGGGATTGCCACAGACACAAAGAGGAAGTGATTCCATATTTTTGGTAGTTGATAGATTTTCTAATATGGAACACTTTATCCCATGCTAGAAGAGAAATGATGCAACACACATTGAACATTTGTTTTTCAAGGAAGTTGTGAGACTTCATGGATAACCCAAGAGTATTGTCTCAGATAGGGAGACTAAATTTGTTGGTAATTTATGGAGAACAATATGGAAAAATATAGGGACATAACTGTCTTTTAGTTCATCATATCAACCTCAAACAGATGGAAATACGGAGGTGGTAAATATGAGTTTACGAATTTTTTTGAGAAGTTTGGTCACTGAACATCATAGCCAGTGGGATCAATTTCTGTCACAGGCAGAGTTTGCATATAATGACTCACCGAAAAAAGTACAGTAAAAATCCCATTACATATAGTGTATGGGATGATGCCAAGAGGGGTATCATAATTGAGAGACATGGATCAAAGTGAATTCAGAAGCATTGGACCAGAAGACTTCATTGCAGAGCTGCAAAATCTTCATAATCGGATCAAGGAGCAGTTGCAGAACAACAATGCAAAGTATAAACACAAAGTTGATCAACACAAAATATAACTTCAATTTGAAGTGGGAGATCAAGTTGTAGCACACTTGAGGAAGGAAAGGTTCCCAAGAGGAACATATAACAAGCTGAAGTTGAAGTATATTGGACCATGCAAGATCCTAAGAAAATTTGGTAACAATGCTTATGAGATAGAGTTGCCAGAGGATGTGGGAATATCAACCATATTAAACATTTTAGATTTGTATCCTTACAGGGAATATGACACAGAAAGATCAGAAGATCATAATATCAAGAGAAGATTTAGTGGGAGAAGCATATGGTTGTAGCAGAAAATCCATAGATGGAGAATATCGTTGATCAAAGGATTGGAAAGAAGACCAGGAGGAAGACCTATTTTGAATATTTGGTCAAGTGGAATGGACACTCGATAGAAGATGCCAATTAGGTAAGTGAAGTTGATGTCCATAAGCATGGAAGGTTAGTGCAGGATCTCATGGACAGGAGTCCATGAATTTTCTGCCCAGAGGAGTATGATGCAGGAGCATCGTCAACAAAGCCACATGGGATGACAACACAATGCCTAGCGCGCATTTTGAGTAAAATTTTAAATTTTGAAAGATGGCGTATCTCAGAGAAATTCTAAGTAAATGATGAATCAGAGAAGTTTTAATGGTTGGAGGTTGAACGATCACATCAAACCAGGAGAGATTATATCATCCTTTAGTTGTTTGATTTTGGTGTGGATCTGAACATTCGAATTAAATTGTCTCTCACAAATGTTTATTGTAATAGGACTAAGTATATGTAATCTTTTACTTCGATCAGATAGGTAGTTGGAGGGAACCCTAGAGGACCACTTGTATAACTAGATGCATTGTATGCCTGAATAAGGTTGTTGTAGATTAGTAGCAGATAGTTGTTACTGAATGTAAGTTGTTTTTACCAGAACTGTAGCCATTTACACCTAAATGAATATAACAAAGGGATATTGACCCAATGCACAGTGTTGCTACTGTAGACAATTTCCCTATTATTTTATGTTTTCATGAAGGGCTAGTGGAAGGAGCTAGTGCCCGTCGGTGTTGAGATTTGAAAAAGTGCTAAGAAAGAAGGGTCCACTGGTACCATACAACCTGCACTTCAGGTGATAATAGGGCCCGTGTTTGATTTAGTTTGAGACTAGTAAGGTCTCGAGGAGCTAATACAACTCGAGGAGATTAAGATCCTTTACCAGGAGGTTGCGCAACCCTGAGGGAGAGTAGGGGGGTCTGTACCAAGTTGTATTAGAGCCTGATTTTGTTTTCAGGTAGCATAAAATGAGCTTGAAGTTGTACTCTATGTGTGGGAAACAATTAACACAATGACACCAAGGAGATGCGTGGAGCCACCTGTATCCAATCGCGCTGTAGAAAGAGAAATGAGAGAACTTCGTGCCAGGTTGGAGGCGATGAAGGAAACACGGAGGAGAACAACTGATGCTGGAGACCTTAGTGATGCTGAAAGTGAAGAGATAGAGGTCAAAGAAGAAGATGCAAGGGGGTATGCTGCTGAGGAACACTTACTGAAAGTTGTTGTGAAGCTGGGAGCTAGAGCGAAAATATACATCCCAATGTATGAAGGAAATCTAAATGTTGAAGAGCTAGACTTGGTAAGGTCTATGGATAAGTATATCAACTATGAAGATGTTGATGAGGAGAAGAAGGTGAGACATGTTGTCACCAGGTTGAAAGGACATGCAAAACTGTGGTGGGATGAACTATAGGCTGACAGACAAAGAAAAGGTAAGCAAAAGATTAAGAGTTGGGATAGAATGGTAGCCAAGATGAAGGCTAAGTTCATGCCCAAGGATTTTTAGATAAATCTGTTCAGGAAGATTCAAAACCTGAGACAGAAAGGAATGACGGTGAAAGAGTACACATAATAGTTTTACAAGCTGAAGATCAGGGCTGGACAAAGAGAGAAAGACGAAGAAAAAGTTTCCAGATATATAAATGGCCTAAGATATGAAATCTAGGATGAAATCAACATGATGACAATGATGACAGTGAAGGATGCTTATTAGATTGCACTAAAGGCAAAGGATAAGTTGGCCAGAAAACAGATTCAGTGAAGCAGAGGAAGAAGCCCGAACATAGGTAACGGAGTTGCCCATGATAAGGCACATAAGCCCAAGGGTGAGGATGAGAAACCCCACAGTCACTCAGAAAGAGGAGGAAGCTCCAAAGGGAAACAACCCAGTGGAAGAAATTATTTTTCCAGAGGAAGAGGAAGAAGCAGAGGAGGAGAGAGAAGATTTTATACCTGTGGAAAACCATGACACAAGTCTTGGGAATGTCCCGAGAAAAATAAAGGAGGAGGTGAATATCACATTTCAAAAGCACAAAAAAGGAATGTTGAAGTAGAAGGTGTAGACGATGGAAAATATCTGATGCCGAGGAAGTTTCTCTTGAAGCCAGAACCATAAGTTGAAAAACCAGTGCAGAGGAACAATTTGTTCAGGAAAAATTGCAATACTAAAGACAAGGTATGCAAGGTGATAATTGACAATTGGAGCACTGAAAATTTGGTATCCATAGAGATGGTGGAGAAATTGGAGTTGGAGACAACTACACATCCAAATCCATATAAGGTATCATGGTTGCAAAAAGGACACCAGGTAATGGTAACTAAACAATGCCTTGTTGAATTTAAAATAGGTGGATATAGAGATGAGATTCTGTGTGATGTAATTCCCATGTATGTATGTCATGTTTTGTTGGGAAGACGATGGCAATTTGACATGAATGTCATTCATGATGGGAGAAGGAATACTTACACTTTGGAAAATAATGGTAGAACACACATGTTGATGAAAATAAATGAGAATAAAGTAAAGGAAGAAGCGAACACAAGCATACTTCTCATGAGTGGGAAGGAACTTCTGAGTGAGGTCAAGAAGGAACAAGAGATGCACTTTTCTGTGGTGAGGAAACCCAGAGTTGTCCTTACAAGTACTTATATGGATGATTTTCCTGAGGAAGTTTAGGGGTTGCTTCTATGGATGCTGACATAGTAGTGGATGAGTTTCCTAACTCATTGCCTCCCATTAGAAGTATCAACCATCATATTGATTTGATATCAGGATAAAGTCTGCCAAACAAAGAAACATACAGATTGACACCTCAAGAGAATGACGAGGTAAAGAAACAAGTCCAGGATTTACTAGGTAAGGGTTTGGTCAAAAAAATCTTGAGTCCATGATCAGTACCAACTGTGTTGAGTCCTAAGAAGGATGGAGGATGTGTACAGACTTAAGAGCCATAAACAAGATCACCATCAGGTACAAATTTCCTTTTCCAAGAATGGATGACTTAATGGATTGCTTAAGTGGAGATTTTTTTTTCAAAGATAGATTTGAAAAGTGGATATCACCAAATAAGGATGAGAGAAGGTGATGAGTGGAAAACAAACTTTAAGAGTAATGAAGGGTTATATGAGTGGCTTGTTATGCCATTTGGATTAACAAATGGCCTGAGTACTTTTATGAGACTGATGAATGAAGTATTGAAAGATTTCATTATTAAGTTTGTGATTGTATATCTGGATGATATAATGGTATTTAGCAAGACTAAAGAGGAGGATTTGAGACATTTGACATTATTGATGAGGAGACTACAATAGGAGAAGTTGTTGATAAATCTGAAGAAGTCCTCTTTTATGAAGACATAACTCATTTACTTGGTTTTTGTGATCTCTTCAAATGAATTGAAGATGAATCCCGAGAAGGACAGAGCAATCAAAGAATGCCCATCATCAAGGAGTATGTTATAGGTGAGAAGCTTCCATGGATTAGCTAGTTTCTATAGGAAGTTCATTAGAAATTTCAACAGAATTTGTGTACCAATGATGGATATAGTGAAGAAGAAACACAAGTCTTTTAAATGGACAGAAGAAGCTAAGAAAAGTTCCAATATATTGAAGGAGAAGATAACAGAACAACCAATTCTAGTCTTACCAAATTTTGACAAGACATTTCAAGTAAGGTGTGATGCGAGTGGAGTTTCAATTGGAGTAGTTTTGAGCCAAGATAATAGGCCTGTTGCATATTTTAGTAAGAATATTAATGAGACTAATGAAAATTACTCCACATTTGACAAAGAGTATTGTTCAATAATTCAAGCCTTGAAGAAATGGAGGCACTACCTTGTTCCGAAGGAATTTGTCTTGTATGGCGATAACCAAGCTTTACAATTCATAACTAGATAGGAGAAGTTAAACCAACGACATGCTAAGTGGAAAGAGTTTATGCAAAATTTTACTTTTGTCATTAAACATATTTTTGGTAATGATAACAAAGTTGTTGATGCATTGAGTAGGATATGTTTGATTCTACAGGAATTTCAGGTCAAGACCTTAGGGTTTGAACACCTTAAGGGGATGTATTGTAATGACCCAGATTTTAAAGAAGCATATGAAGCATGTGCAAATCCTGTGCTCAGAGACATAATCCAATGGACAAAGCATATGATTCAATATGGATTGTTGTTTAAAGGTTTCCAGTTGTGCATACTGAGGTGCTCGATGAGAGAAAATCTGCTGAAGGAAAAACATAGTGGAGTTCTAGCAAGAAATTTTGGCCATGATACGACATTTGCAGAGTTGAATAGTTAATAGTATTGCCCAGGTATGAGAGAAAAGGTGAAGAAGTTTGTGAACAAATGTAATATTTTTTAGTATGCAAAAGGAAAGAAACAAAACACTGGATTGTATCAACCATTTCCTATTCCAGATAGGCCTTGGGATGCAATAAGCATGGATTTTGTGTTGGGATTTCCACCGACACAAAGAAGAAGTGATTCCATATTTTTGGTAGTTGATAGATTTTCGAAGATGACACACTTTATCGCATGCTAGAAGAGAAATGATGCAACACACATTGAAAATTTGTTTTTCAAGGAAGTTGTAAGACTTCATGGATAACCCAAGAGTATTGTCTCAGATAGGGACACTAAGTTTTTTGGTAATTTATGGAGAACATTATGGAAGAAGATGGGGACAAAACTGTCTTTTAGTTCAACATATCACCCTCAAACAGATTGAAAGACAGAGGTGGTAAATAGGAGTTTAGGGAATTTGTTGAGAAGTTTGGTCATTGAACATCATAACCAGTGGGATCAATTTCTGTCACAAGCAGAGTTTGCATATAATGACTCACCAAAAAAAAGTACAGTAAAAATACCATTCCATATAGTGTATGGGATGATGCCAAGAGGGGTATCATAATTGAGAGAAATGGAGCAGAGTGAATTCAAAAGAGTTGGATCAGAAGACTTCGTTGCAGAGATGCAAAAGCTTCATAATCAAATCAAGGAGTAGTTACAAAACAACAATGCAAAGTATAAACAAAAAGTTGATCAACACAAAAGATAAATTCAATTTGAAGTGGGAGATCAAGTTTTAGCACACTTGAGGAAGGAAAGGTTCCCAAGAGGAACATATAACAAGCTGAAGTTGAAGAATATTAGACTATGCAAGATCCTAAGAAAATTTGGTAACAATGCTTATGAGATAGAGTTGCTAGAGGATGTGGGAATATCACCCATATTAAACATTTTAGACATGTATCCTTACAGGGAAGATGACATAGAAATATCAGAAGATCAAGAGAAGATTCAGTGGGAGAAGCATATGCTTGTAGCAGAAAACCCACAGATGGAGAAGATCGTTGATCAGAGGATTGGAAAGAATACTAGGAGGAAGACCTATTTTGAATATTTGGTCAAGTGGAAGGGACACCCGATAGAATATGCCAGTTGGGTAAGTGAAGTTGATGTCCATAAGCATGGAAGGTCAGTGCAGGAGCTCATGGACATGAGTCCATGAATTTTTTGCCCAGAGGAATATGATGCAAGAGCATCGTCAACAAAGCCACATGGGATGACAACACAACGCCTAGTGCACCTTTTGAGTAAAATTTTAAATTTTGAAAGATGGCGTATCTCAGAGAAATTATGAGTAAATGATGAATCAGAGAAATTTTAATGGTCGGAGGTTGAACGATCACATCAAACTAGAAGATGTTAGATAGTCCTTTAGTTATTTGATTTTGGCGTGGATATGAACATTCACCTTAAATTGTCTCTTACAGACGTTTATTGTAATAGGACTAAGTAGCTGCAAGCTTTTCCTTCGATCAGATAGGTAGTTGGAGGGAACCCTAGAGGACCTCTTGTATAACTAGATGCATTGTATACTTAAATAAGGCTGTTGTAGATTAGTAGCAGATAGTTGTTACTAAATGTAAGTTGTTTTTACCAGAACTGTAGCCATTTACACTTGAATGAATATAACAAAGGGATATTGACCCAACGCATGGTGTTGCTACTGTTTACAATTTCCCTGTTATTTTTTTTTCATGAAGAGCTAGCAGAAGGAGCTAGTGCCCGTCAGTGTTGAGATTTGAAAAAGTGTTAAGAAGGTAGGGCCCACAGATAGCATACGACCTACACCTTGGGTGATAATAGGGCCTGTGTTTGATTTAGTTTGAGACCAGTAAGGTCTCGAGGAGCTAATCCAGCTTGAGGAGATTAAGATCCTTGACCAAAAGGTTTCCCAACCCTGAGGGAGAGTAGGGGGGTTTGTACCAAGTGGTATCATAGCCTGATTTTGTTTTCAGGTAGAAGAAAATGAGCTCGAATTTGTACTCTCTGTGTTGGAAACAATCAACACAATGTCACCATGGAGATGCATGGATACACCTGTAGCCAATCACGATGTAGAAAGATAAATGATAGAACTTCGTGCTAGGTTGGAGTCAATGGAGGCATCGCAGAGGAGAGCAGCTGATGCTGGAGATGTTAGTGATGATGAAAGTGAAGATATAGAGGTCAAGAAAGAAGCTGCAAGGGGAGATGCTGCTGAGGAACACTTACTGAAATATGTTGTGAAGCTGGTAGCTAGAGAAAAAATAGACATCCCAATGTATGAAGGAAATCTAGATGCTGAAGAGTTGCTGGACTGGATAAGGTCCATGGACAAGTATATCGACTATGAAGATGTTGATGAGGAAAAGAAGGTGAGACATG
>SNQJ01S0125954.1:37916-67526 GCA_010110895.2 Picea sitchensis | reverse complement strand
TTAACTTAGCCTATAGCTGTTTTACGAGCTCCTTTTGTTGAGTAACCTGCACCTGACTTGCTTGTATCTTCTGGTTCATTTCATTCAGGCTTGATTTGAGTGATCGAATTTCTTTCCTTTCAACAGCTCTGGCTTGCTCCAAGATTTTATTTACCTCTTCTCTAATGTTTTTCTCATCATTCTTTAACTGATCTTGTAATTGAGCTATTATGTGGTTACTCTTTTTTATCCTTGTTCTCATGTTTTCCACAGTAAAAAGGTTTGTTGTTTCCATGGCTCCCATGGAGACTGCTACCTCTGTAGCGAAATCCTCCTCTTCCAAATTCTATCCATATACCAAGACCCTATGCTTCTTCACCATACCCCCCTCCCTCATATACATCTCTTGTTTTAAGACAACCTTCCTCTTTTTTCTGAAAAAATAATCAGAAGGTGGGATCTCATCTCTAGAGATAGGGGTGAGATCGCTAACATATATGGCTCCCATCTGTGGGATTCCAAAAGAGGGTTGTAAAGGGGTTAAGGAATATATGGGACTCCCTAGCTCTGTAGATATTATCTCTCCTATGGCGTTAGGTATATTGACATCAACAACAGTTGATGAAGGGAGAGTGGACTTACTGGACTCGGGAGGTGTCTCGGGCCTCCTCTCTGCTTTCGTCTCTAGATTTTTTTTCTGTAAGGCCTCTTCATTTTGTGAAGACCTTTCAGTCTCCTATGGAAATTCTTCAGGATTGACTTTATCTTGTGCTTCTTTTCTGAAACCTGGAGGAGTATCTTCTTGTTCCTGATGAAGGGTGATTGCTTCTCCTTGCAGTAATTTGGGCAGAACACTCAGTCTATGCTTCTGGAAGGTCTGAAAACTAGCTTGCAAGTCAGATGATAGTGTTTGTACCCTCTCTAATGCCTTCTCATAGGTCCTAGTCCCTTTGAACATGTCATCACAAGGGGACTTCTCATGTTCATAAGTCTTCATATTACAGTGGGCCGTATGTTTTCCCAATAACTAGTAAGGGTCGTGATTCCTGTGTTCGAGGTCTACCAATTTGACCTCCTCCAACAGTGCCACCTCAACTTTGGATTGACCCAAGTTGAGTAATGAAAATTTCCCAATCTGAACGGGAAACCCGGCCAAGATTTCTTTGGAGCCGTCTTTAGTTCTATCCCAATTCCACCTGTTACTATTTCATGAGCTACCTCCCTGCACACCAGTCTGTTAGGGAGGAATTTAGGGAGCACATGTGGAGGGATTGAACATCCGAAAACTCTGATGTAGGAGAAATTCTCCTCTATAAACCAATCAACAACTGCCTTGAGGCTTCCTATGACCAACTCTGAAATGCGGGGAGGTGTACAGCCGTACAACATCTGATGTAGTGGTATTACCATGAAATGACAGATTTCATAGAATGAGTCCTTGGCGTTTTCTTCCCAAATCTTAGAATGATATTCATGAATAGGTTCCGGGTAAGTTGGATTCCAACTCCAATTGATCAAAGGGAAAGGAGTTGAGAAGCATATAGCATCCATGATGTATGAAGACATATTGAAGGGTATGGTCGGCCTTTTGATCTTGCAGTTTGATATCCGATGACCTCCTTCGCTATGTTATCGGATACAATCTTATCCCAATTGAAGCTGTAACCTTCTGCTGCCTCGTGCAAAAGAGGTACCCATTCTGCAGGGAAGTGGGTAGGACTTTTCTTACCAAAAAGTCTACATAACATCATTGCCACATAGACCATATACTCATTTAAAGAGGCTGTGGTGTAAACACCATGGGTGTCGGCCTTGAATTTTGCTTCATTTCTCAACCAGTCTTTGATTATGTCAGGATACATTTGGTATGACTCAAAACATTCTTTCTTTTGAAAATCACTCACAAAATCTTTATTATAAATATACTTGGGACTGGGAGACAATTTATACATTACTTGTATATGTTCCGGTCTGAAAGAGCCAATGAAGACCCCTCGGTTGTCCATAATGCTTCTTGTCTTCATGTCTGTTCACTCTAAGGCTCAACTGATCATGTATTTATAAGTCATAAGTCACGTCCGTGTAACTACTTTGTGAAGGTCAGACTCTGCTATGTCCCAGAGTTTTTTGTTGACTTCATGAGGGAAATTCTTAATTTCATAATCTAGAGTTATGAAAATTTGCCTCCAAGATTTAATGGAGTTGATGGCATGCGGTATCGTATAAGATACAATGTCTCTGTCTAGACTCAAGCTTTCTGCAACTTCCTCGCTTTTCTTGGGTGCCTTCTTAGGTGCCATGATGTTTGCACTGGACCAAAAACCTGTTTACAGAGAAAATGTGTATAAAAATGGATAGATGTGACTTGCTACAGATGTAAAGGATAAGAATGAAGTTTGAAACATAGGACTTTTATCAACCCTTAATTTGTGTTATGATGAGCGTATTGATACATGCAATGAAAAATTAATTCTTTAATGGACTGATATACCTGGAGATATGTTTTCACGTCAAAAATATCTTCATTTACTCGTTATTAATACTGTCGTATATCGGTGATTTCAAAACTGGAATTATGAAAATCGTTGCCTTTCTCAATTTCTGAAATGCGAAAAGCAGCTTAGTTATCACTAATCATGTTTTGAAAAAAACTTAACCTTAATCTTAGACTTTGTTTAAAGAAAATGCAATTTCGCATTTTGGAACTTCAGGGATGTTGTCAGGAGATATGTTATAAGCAAACCCCAGATCGCGAAATTGCGAAGGGATTAGTGAGGCGCTAATCATTCATGTTAAATCTTTAATTAATAAAGATTAGTGAATAATCATTTTTTACTTTTACTTTTTGGAAAATCGAGGATCAAGAGTTCGAAGGATGAGAGTTTGAAAACACTTTAGTAGAAGGAAGCCCGAATTGTGAAAGATTAAGGGAAAGATGACTTCATTTGGGAGTTTAATTAATTATGGATTAAAGAGTGCTTTGTGGAAAGCGATGGAAAATGTAACATTTATTTCTTCCCCTCCTTTTTTATTTTTTTAATATGTTAAACGGTTTCAAGATTTTAGCAGCGATAAATTGGGATGTTTGAAGATCATACCTTGAGAAAAACTGAATCTCAAAACCCAAAAAGGAATGGAGGACTCTAACTCCCTTTTTTGGATTAAGGGCAGCTCCATGACTTAGTAAAAAATGAAGCTTCAGTTTTAAAGGGTATAAAAATTAAACTCCGTGTCAACAACCTCTTTGAGAGGAATTTGAATATTCATTATCTAGAGTTCCCAATCCTCCTTCCACACCTTGAATGAGGATGTTCCAACCTTTGTATTTGGATTTGAGATTGTATTTAAGTTCAAGCATGAATTGGGGGTCATTATGAGTAGAAATCCTAGGAAGAGGGATCAGGGATGGGTATTCCTTTCAGGTCACATCAAGAATAGAGATATCATACAGAAGGGGGGAAGGAGGAATTAAGTGAGATGGATGGGGATTAGAGATCCTAGAAAGGATAAAAAGTAAATAAATGTTGGCACTCTTTTTAGGTATGGGATTTAGGGTACCTAAAGATCCAAACTAAATTTTTGATTCATTAGAACCCACAAAAGGAAAAGAGGGGGAGGATAACTTACCAAAATATAAACTAGATTCCCCTATTATTCCTTGATATTCCAAATTAATAGGAATGATTCCTGAAGGAGTCTCCTTTTCCTGATCATCTAAAGATATGGGGATAGACATCTTCTCAGATAGTAGAGAATTTTCTAGAAGGAAGCTTGGCTATGTTTCCCTCAAATATTTCTTTAGCCAAATCTAACGCTTTGTAACCTTGGAGAAGTCAATAAAGAGATGAATGTAGGAGTGGAATTTCTTGCACTTGAAGGAAATGCCATCATAGTCCAGTTCCTATATAAAGAAAACACCCCCCACTTTATATTTATGGAGTCTTCCAACCCTCCTGAAAACTTCAACCCAACCTGCAGTCGTGCCATGCCCATGTATCCAATAGAATAGAAAGAGAGGTTCATTTCATAAAATAAACTCAACGTGTTACCAATATCAAAAAATAGTTCCTCTGACTAGGAGATTAAGGGAAGTCTAGGGAGTCATAGCCATATCAGATTAATTTCCAATTTCTTATAATTAGCATCAAAATATGTTAGGATATTTAGACACTTAGGAGTTAGTTCAGATCAATTTGGTCTTATGTGTCATTAGGTAAAAGTGTGTTTCTTTAGTGTGCATTAGTATTAATTTGTAGTTAGGTAACCCAACAGTCACGATATGTTCCTAACATAGAGTGATTTGACGGTTCATATTCTCCTCGATTTTAACGACTACATTGATCCGTGGCTTAACACTCGATTAGTCCATGATATCTATTTAAAGAGAATGGATGGTCATTTGTCGATGATTGATTATGAGAGACTATCTTGTAAATATTCTGTAATATTTTTATTTTTCATTAATAAATTTCTCCAAGTGGCCATGTTGGCTGGGGTCGTGGATATTTCCCTGTAGGGGTTTTACCACATCAAAACATGATCCAGGTGGATCTCGGTGGCCATCCACCTTTTCCACTAAATCAACATTTCGAGCCTATGGTTTTGACAAACCATGATATTCATCCTTTTTATGGGGAATGGAATGTAATTCTATCTTCATTTGTTAATTACAAACATCATGTAATGATTTCCTATGGGTTTTATTTACATGCCCAAAACATAAAATTAATGCACTAAATCCCATTAGAACTCTGTAGTTAAGTGTGATCGGGCTAGAGTAGTACAAGGATGGGTGACCTCTTGAGAATTCCTAGTGTTTTACATGCCTATGACATTTTATAAACTTAGTCCAATTTATCCCACATGCATCATGGGAATTGTTCACCTCTCACTCTCTCATATATAAGTGAGGTGAAGAAGGCCCTTTAAGCATGAAATGGAGTGTTATGTAAAGCTTGTTGTGAAAGAAGCGTGGCCAACATCTCTTTATTTTCAGAGATAAGCTACCCCATTCTTCCAGTTTGTGTTCTACATTGTTTTTCTCTCTTATTAATTAATAGAAGTCAGGTTTCACTATATTTCTATGTTTCTTGCAATATCTCTTTGTATTTACTTGTTATATCTTTGCTATATTTTTGTCTTCGTGTCGTTCTAAAAAATAATCCAAATCAATGGTATCAAATAAATCTGCTCCTTGTCGTTTCTTAGAGAAGGTCCCCGACGAGGTCAGGGTATAGAGAGTTGGGTCTCGAGCTAGTTTTTTTTTTAGGATAAATGGTCTCTCCAACCCAAGAAACCTCCCATGGTGGAAGAAAAGAGAGATGACAAAGTAGGAGATCCTTTCAAGACGTTTCTTGAGGAAGCCCTTGTGCAACAAAGGAATGAGATGATGGAAAAATTCACTCAGATCCTTCAAAGACTATCAATGGCGGTGATCGAGGCATCTTCGACAAGCAACCATTTCAAAGGCGTGACACCCTTCAAGGTACAAGTCAATTTTTATATCCCCTTATTTGAAGGAAATATAGATGCAGATGATTTATAAAAATGGTTGAATCTACTAGAAGGTTATTAATTTGTCCAAAAAAAAATTGATATTGAAAAGATCACCTTCATGCTCCTTAAATCCCTTCCCCAAGCCAGAGCTTGGTGGGAAGGTTGTTGGGAGAGGTACATCATGGGTGAATCTACACCATCCAGTAGAGAACCCAATTGGGAAGCCTTTGTATATGCCCTAAAGGAGGAGTTCTACCCTGTCATAAACTATGATGACCAATACATGAGATGGACAACTCTACGTCAAAAAAGAGACCAGACTGTGTCGGAGTACACTAACATATTTCATACCTTGTGCTCAAAGATAGGTATCAAAGACTTTGAACGACACTTGATATTGAAGTATCATAGTGGTATGCACAGGTACATACAAACATAGATGGATTTATTGGAAATCTCATCACTGGGAGATGCTTATCGATATGAGGTCAAAATCGAGCATAAATTCAAGCAACGAAGTAAGCATGAGTTTGGGTTTGAAAATATGCCACAACAAATGTATGGAAAAGGAAACCCTAACTCACAAAACAAAATACATATTAGCAAGGAAGGTCAACCTCATGAGAGACGGTCCAAGATGTAGGAAAAGAAGGGTAACATGAAGTTTAAGAAAGACACCAGAAAGTGGTGTGAGTTCCAAAAACTACCCTGGCACAACACCGATGAATGCCGCTCGAAAACGTCATTGATGGTTGAGCTCAAAGAAAAAGAATCATAACTTGAATCAGTGTTTGATTTAGAGCACACTAAAGGGAAAAAAATAATCATCGATGTAGAACCCACTGCTACCATCATGACCAAAACAATGCAACCATGAGAACCATACGAGATTGAGGAGGGGGATCGCCTCTTCCACTTGTAGATGTGCATAAATGATACTCCACTGCATTTCATTATTGATAGTGGGATTCAGAAGAACCTAATCTCAACCGAGGTTGTTAAGATATTGAAGTTGTTGATGATGCCACACCCCCAACTATACACCATCGGACGGTTGATCCGGGGACAAGACATCTATGTCAGCCAACAGTGCCACATGTCCTATGACATCAATCCCTTCAAGGAAGAGGTAATGTGTGATGTTTTCCCACTCGAAGTCTATGATGTTATTTTAGGACAACCATATATGTGGAAAATTCACGCTATCTATGAGTCTTGGACCCATAATGTCATTATTAATTTAGGAGATCATCTCTATAGGATACCAAAGGAGGTAGTTTAGAATACTACCTCAACAAAACAATGCTACAAAGTAATCTCTCATACCAAAATTTTTAGCCTCTTCACGATATGGTAAGAAGGTGAACATAAGGACACTGTGACCACTATAGCCTCAACCCAACACATTTCTNAGGAGGTAGTTTAGAATACTACCTCAACAAAACAATGCTACAAAGTAATCTCTCATACCAAAATTTTTAGCCTCTTCACGATATGGTAAGAAGGTGAACATAAGGACACTGTGACCACTATAGCCTCAACCCAACACATTTCTATCCAGTAGAAAAATGTCGACAAGATTTTATAGGAACATGAAAATAATGAGATGCTTCCATACGTTCAACATAACTCTATTGTCCACAACCCTTTTAGGGTGTGCTTGGGGTTCCCACCAGTATCCCCCATTGATATATCTCTTCTTGCTGCATCTTCATCGACAGAGTCCTCCCACACTCAGACCAACATAGATCATGCAACTAGATATGTTGAATGGATCCAACACCTCCAACAGGTTCATGGCATCCTTCCACAGACAAAGTACAAGTAGGAAATCTACTTTAACAAGGAAAGCGACTCACTAATATGGATTATTTTCGGCACGAAATGAGGGCGGAGATATAATAAAGAAATATATCGATATATTAAAAGAGATCCAATAATACAACATAGATATATCAGATGTATATAAAAATAGGCACATATATACAATAATACACAATTTCTATTAATGAGTGAAATGTACAAAATTGTAGAAATACAGAGTGAAAGACTCGCTAGAATGGTGGAATCTTATCTCCGAGAAGAGATGTGATGGATACTCAAATTAACAAGAAGATGATTGTTACGATGAGGATACAAAGGCATTTTTAAGATAAATAAATTCCAAAACCCTAACTCAAGAAGATGAAAAGCCAACAATTTTGTGGACCCCGTTTTGGGTAGTTTGGTGTATCAACTTCCCGTGGGTGTAACTTTGGAATACGATCTCCATTTGGGGCGCATGATAAATAGTTGGAAAGGTATCGACGATGATATTTATTTTGGGGGATCAATCAGAGCCTTTGGCTATGATTGAGGTTCTCTATCGTGAAAAATCATTGTTTAGGCCCTCAAAAATGGCCCCAGAATTTTAGGACTAAAAAAACTACTAAAATTAGTAAATTGCCAGAAGATTGTTTTGAGCCAGTTGGAATAGGTGGGTGGCCACTGATATACACCTGGATCAATCCTCCCTCCTTAGGAAGAAATTGTCTCCAATGCATTGAGCTTCTGGGGGAGAGAGGGAAGCATTTGTTGAATCTGAACCTTGGTGAGTTGCTTGCCTTGTTGGAGACGTTGCGTTGCTTGTCTTGTGGAAGGTTGTCGAGAACTTGATGTTGGAAGGGTTGGACCTTTTTAACCATTTTGGATAGATGAGATGATTGTTTGCAGAAGTAATATTTTTTCTTTGATTCAATATTATTTACCTACTTCTATTGGATAGAAGGTACTTGGACCGAGGCTGCAATGGTGGCAGTGTCCTTCTGTTCACCTTTTCAACAGATTGTGAAGAAGTTGAATTTTGTAGTATGAGATACTACGTTGTGACACTTATTAGGCGGGGCAATAGTTGGAACTACCTCTAGTATCATATAGAGTTGACCCCCTAGAGTAATAATGACACGACGAGGTCGAGACTCATAAATAACATGGTGCTTCCACATATATGGCTAGCCCAAAATAACATCACAAACATCCAGTGGGGAAGATCACATAACACCTCGTCCTTGAAGGGATGGATGCAGTATGAAAATCGACATTGTTGTATGACACAGAGATATCATCCCTGGCAAAGCCACCCGATGTTGTATGGTTGTGGGTGTGGTGTTGTCGACAATCCCAATTGTTTGACGACTTCTGTTGAGATGAGGTTCTTAAGGCTTCTGTTATAACCAATGAAATGAAACGAAGTACCCTTCACCCAAATATGTGAATGGAAGAGGCGTTCCCCCTCTTTAGGCTCCACTCATTCTTATGGTTGAATTGTTGCAGTCACAACAGTAGAAATGGGGTATGAATTGATGATCTATATTCTGCCAGTATTTTCTGAATTAGATTCTGAATCTAGGTTAGACTCTTTTTCTTTGATCTCGACCACCAATGATTGTTTTGAGCGACATTCATCGGTGTTGTGCCAGGGGATTTTTTGGAAGTCGCACCACTTTCCAGTGTCATTCTTCATCTTTCCCTTACCCTTCTTTTCTTGTGGCTTGGACTGGTTTTCAGAAGGATGTTTTTTCAGGCCGTATTTATCATACTTTGGTGGTTGAAGATTTGTAGACTTGAACTCCCGTTTGTTTTGGTGCTTACATTTTTTCCCGATTTTGACAACATATCGATAAGCAACTCCCAGCGATGAGATGTCTAGAAACTCCATTTCGGTTTGGATGTACCTGTGTAGAGCCCCACGATATTTCAGAACCAAATGCTACTTAGAAAATTAGATACCCATCTTGGTGCGCAAAGTAAGGAAGGTATTGGTGAAATCTGACACTGCTTGGCCCCTCTCTTGACATAGCATGGTCCATCTCATGTATCGGTGGTCCTAGTTACCAACAGGGTAATATTGTTCCTTGATCAAGTCCATAAAAAAATCCCAAGTGGGCTCGAAACCATATATTCTAGACTCATATGTGGATATTTTCTTCAAGTAATCTTCCCACCAATTTTGACATGGGGGAGTGCCTTAAGGAGTGCGATGGTGATCTTTTCCTTGTCAGAAAAATTGTGAACAGAGAAATAACCTTCTAGCAGATTTAACCATTTTCTAGGGCGTCCACATCTATTTGACCTTCAAATATGGGAATATCAAAATTAACTTGTACCTTGAAAGGATATTGTCCTCCAAAGTGGCCACTTGATGAAGGAGCACGTTCTTTTATCAGCAAGCATTGAAGGATGTGGGAAAAATTCTCCATCATTTTGTCCCTCTATCATGTGAGAGCTTGCTCAAAAAACAAATTAATAGAATATTCTGCTCCATCGCTTTTATTTTCTTCCGCCATGGATGGTTTATTGGGAATGCAAGAGTGATTATCCTCAAGAGAGACAAACTCAATATCCAACTTTCTATACTCGGACCTCATCGGGGACATGCACTGAAAAATAATCAAGAACAACCTTCTATGATACCACTGATCCAGATTATTTTTGGCACGAAATGAGAGTGGCGATATAATAAAGAAATATATAGATATATTGCAAGAGATCCAATAATATAACAGATATATATCATATGTATATAACAAGAGGTACAAATATAGAATAATAGAAAATTTATATTAATGAGCGAAATGTACAAAACTGTAGAAATATAGAGTGAAAGACTAGCTAGAATGGTGGCAACTTATCTTTGAGAAGAGATGTGAGGGATACTCACATTTGCAAGAAGACGATTGCTACAATGAGGCTCTAAAGGAATTTTTAACACAAATAAATTCCAAATCCTTAACCCCATAAGATGAAAATCCAACAGTTTTGCGGGCCTCGTTTTGGGTAGTTTGGTGTATAAACTTCCTGAGGGTGTAACTTTGACATACGATATCCATTTGGGGCGCACAATAGATCGTTGGAAAGGTATCAAATATGATATTCATTTTGGGGGCTCCTTCAGAGCCTTTGACTAAAATTAGCTACTCGATTGTGAAAAAACATCATTTATGCCCTCAAAATGGTCCGAGAAGTTTAGGACCCGAAAATATGCTAAAAGTAGTAAATTGCCAGAAGACTGTTTTGAGCCAGTTGGAATAGGTGGGTGTCCATAGATATCCACCTGGATCAATCCTCCCTCCTTAGGAAGAAATGGTATCCAATGCATTGAGTTCCCGGGGGAGAGTGGGAAGCATTTGCTGAATCTGAATCTTGGTGAGCTACTTACCTTGCTAGAGAAGTTGCGCTACTTGGCTTGTGGAAGGTTGTCGAGAACCTGATATTGGAAGGGTTGGAAATTTTTAAATAGTCGGGAAACATGAGATGGTTGTGTGTAGAAGGAATATTTGAGATTTCCTTCAATATTTTTGACCTGCTTCTGCTGGATATAAGGTGCTTGGACTGAGGCTGCAGTGGTGGAAGTGTCCTTCTGTTCACCTTTTGAACAGATTGTGAAGAAGTTGAATTTTGTAGTATGAGATGCTACCTTAAGAAAATATTTAGGTGGGACAATAGTTGGAACTAAATTTTGTATCCTATAGATGTGACCCCCCAGAGTAACAATGACATGACAAGGTCAAGAATCATAAATAACATGGTGCTTCCACATATATGGTTGGCCCAAAAAAACATCAGAGACATATAGTGGGGATATATCATGTAATACCTCATCCTTGAAGGGATGGATGCCGTATGACAATCAACACTACTGGCTGATATGAAGATCTCATCCCTAGAAAAGCCACCCTATGTTGTATGGATGCGGGTTTGGTGTTGTCGATAATCCCAACTGTTTGACGACGTCTACTGAGATGAGGTTCTTATGGATTCCACTATCAACAATGAAATGAAACGGGGTCCCCTTTACCCACATATTTTAATGGAAGATGCGCCCCCCCTCTTCATGATCAGTTGGTTCTTCTGGTTGAATTGTTTCAGTTGTGACAATAGCAGTGGGGTCTGTGTCAGTGATCTGTCTTCTGCTAGTATTTTTTGAATCAGATTCCAAATCTGGGTTCAGATCTTTTTCTTTGATCTTGGTCACCAAGGATTGTTTTGAGTGACATTCATCGATGTTGTGCTAGGGGATTTTGTGGAAGTCGCACCACTTTCCAATGTCATTCTTCATCTTTCCCTTACCCTTATTTTCCTGTGGCTTGGACTAGTTTGCAAGAGGTTGTTTTTTAGGGTCGTATTTATCATACTTTGGTGGTTACGTATTTGTAGACCTAAACTCTCATTTGTTCTGGTGCTTATATTTTTTCTCGATTTTGACAACATATCGATAAGAAACTCCCAACGATGAGATATCCAAAATCTCCATTTCGGTTTGGATGTACCTGTGTAGAGCCCCGTGGTATTTTAGAACCAAATTCCTCTCAAAATATTTGATAACCATCTTGGTGCATAAGGTATGGAAGGTATTGGTGAAATCTAGCACTTCTTGGACCCTCTCTTGATGCAATGTGGTCCATTTGATAGACTGGTCATCATAGTTACCAACATGGTAATATTGTTCCTCGACCACATCCACAAAAAAATCCCAAGCGAGCTCGAACACATATATTCTAGACTATGTGGATATTTTCTCCCAGTAAGTTTCCCACCAATGTTTGACATGGTGGAGAGCCTTAAGGAGTGTGAAGGTGATCTTTCCCCTGTCGAAAAAATTGTGAACAAAGAAATAACCTTCTAGTAGATTTAATCATTTTCTAGGGCACCCACATCTATATGACCTTAAATATGGGAATATCAAAATTAACTTGTACCTTGAAAGGAGAGGTGCCTCAAAAGTGTCCTCGCAATGATGACACATCTATTTTTATAAACATATGTTTAAGGATGTGGGAAAAATTCTCCATCATTTTGTCCCTCTGTTGTGTGAGAGCTTGCTCAAGCAACAGATTAATAGAATCTCATGCTCTGTCGCTTTTATTTTCTTCCACCATGGAGGGTTTCTTGGGCATGAGAGAGAGAATGTACTCAAGAGATACAATATTGAGATCCAAATTTCTATTCTCAGACCTCGTTGAGGACATGCACTGAAAAACGATCAAGAGCAACCTGCTCTGATACCACTGATCCATATTATTTTCGGCACAAAATGAGAGTGGAGATATAATAAAGAAATATATTGAGATATTGCAAGATATCCAATAATATAACATAGATATTTCATATGTATATAAAAATAGGCACAAATATATACTAATACACAATTTCTATTAATGAGGGAAATGTACAAAATTGTAGAAATACAGAGTGAAAGACTAGGTAGAATGGTGGCATCTTATCTCGGAGAAGAGATGTGACGAAAAATCACAATAGCAAGAATATGATTGTTACAATGAGGCTCCAAAGGCATTTTAATATAAATAAATTCCAAAACCCTAACCTTGAAAGATGAAAAGCCAACAATTTTGCGAACCCCATTTTGGGTAGTTTGGTGTATCAACTTCCCAGGTGTGTAAATTTAGCATACGATCTTTGTTTGGGGCACATAATAGCTCGTTCGAAAGGTATTGACGAGGAGATTTATTTTGGAGGCTCAATATGATCCTTTGAATATATTTTATGTGACCGATTGTGAAAAATGATCATTTAGGCCCTTAGAATGGCCACAAAAGTTTAGGACCTGAAAAACTGCTAAAAATAGTAAATTGCGAGAAGATTGTTTTGAGCCAGTTGGAATAGGTGGGTGGCCACAGATATCCACCTGGATCAATCCTACCTCCTTAGGAAGAAATGGTATCCATTTCATTGAGTTCCCATGGGAGAGGGGGAAGTGTTTGCTAAATATGAACCTTAGTGAGTTGCTTGCCTTGCTGGAGAAGTTGCGTTGTTTGGCTTGTGGAAGGTTGTCGAGAACTTGATGTTAGTAGGGTTGGACCTTTTTAAACAGTCAGGATACATGAGATGAATGTGTGAAGAAGGAATCGTTGTTATTTTCTTCAATCTTTTCGACCTTCTTCCACTGAATATAAGGTGCTTGGACTGAGGGTACAATCGTGGAATTTTCCTTCTTTTCACCTTTTGAATAGATTGTGAAGAAGTTGAATTTTGTAGTATGCGAAACTACCTTATGGTACTATTTAGGTGGGATAGTAGTTGGTACTACCTCTGGTTTCCTATAGATATGCCCCCCTAGGGTAACAATGACACGATGAGGTCGAGACTCAATGGTGCTTCCAAAAATGAAATGCAATGGGGTCCCTTTCACCCACATCTGTGAATGGAAGAGGTGCTCACCCTCTTTAGTATCTGTTGGTTCTTTTGGTTGAATTGTTGTAGTCATGACAGTAGTAGTGGGGTATGCGTCGAATATATGTCTTCTTCCAGTATTTTCTAAATCATATTTTGAATCTGGGTTCAACTCTTTTTCTTTGATCTCGACCACCAATGACGGTTTTGATCGACATTCATCGGTGTTGTTCCAAGATACTTTTTGGAAGTCACACCACTTTCTAGTAGAATTATTCGTCTTTCCCTTACCCTTCTTTTCCTGTGGATTGGAAAAACTTTCAGGAGGTTGTTTGTTTGGGACATCTTTATCATACTTTGGTGGTTGCGTATTTGTAGACCCAAACTCCCATTTGTTCTGGTGCTTAAATTTTCACTTGACTTTGAAAACATATTGATAAGCAACTCCCAATGATGAGATGTATAGAAACTCCATTTTAGTTTGTATGTACTTGTGTAGAGCCCCATGGTATTTCAGAACCAACTACTGCTTAGAATATTTGATACCTAGTTTGTTGCGCAAGGTATGGAAGGTATTGGTGAACTCAAACACTGATTGGCCCCTCTCTTGATGTAGCATGGTCTGTCTCATGTACTAGTCGTCATAGTTACCAACAAGGTAATATTGTTCCTTGACCACATCCACACAAAAAATCCCAAGTGGGATCGACCCCATATATTTCAGACTCCTCTTTGGAGCTTTTCTTCCAGTAGGTTTCCCACCAATGTTTGACATGGGGGAGAGCCTTAAGGAGTGCAAAGGTGATATTTTCCCTGTCAGAAAAATTGTGAACATATAAATAACCTTCTAGCAGGTTTAACTATTTTTCTAGGGCATCTGAATCTATTTGACCTTCAAAAATAGGAATATCAAAATTAACTTGTACCTTGAAAGGAGAGGTGCCTCCAAAGTGTCATCTTGATGAATATGTGCCTATTGTTATCGACATGTGTTGAAGGATGTGGGAAAAATTCTTTATCATTTTGTCCCTTTGCCGCATGAGAGCTTGCTCAAGCAACAAATTAATAAAATCTTATGCTCCATCGCTTTTCTTTTTTTCCACCATGGAGGGTTTCTTGGGAGTGAGAGCGATTTTATTCAAGAGAGACAAGATTGAGACTCAATTCTCTATACCCAGACCTTGTCGGGGACATGCACTGAAAAATGATCAAGAGTAGCCTGCTCTAATAACACTCATCCAAATTATTTTCAGCATGAAATGAGAGTGGAGATATAATAAAGAAATGTATCAAGATATTGCAAGAGATCCAATAATTTAATAGATATATATCAAATGTATATAACAAGAGGCACATATATATAGTAATACACAATTTTTATTAATGAGAAAAATGTACAAAACTGTAGAAATACAAAGTGAAAGACTCGCTAGAATGGTGGCAACTTATCTATGAGAAGAGATGTGACGACTACTCACATTTGCAAGAAGATGATTGTTATAATGGGGCTCCAAATGAATTTTTAACACAAATAAAGTCCAAAACCCTAACCCCAAAATATGAAAAGCCAACAATTTGTTTGACCTCGTTTTGGGTAGTTTGGTGTATGAACTTCTTGAGGGTGTAACTTTGGCATACGATCTCCATTTGGCAACAAGATAGCTCATTGGAAAGGTATAAACACAGAGATTCATTTTGGGGGCTCATTCAAAGATTTTAGTTATCATTGAGGTGACCTATCATGAAAAATAATCGTTGAGGCCCTCAGAATGGCCCCGAAAGTTTAGGACTTGAAAAATTGCTAAAAATAGTAAATTGCCAGAAGATTGTTTTGAGCCAATTGGAATAGGTGGGTGGCCACTGATATCCACCTGGATCAATCCTCCCTCATTAGTAAGAAATGGTCTCCATTATATTGAGTTCCTAGGGGAGAGGGGGAAGTGTTTGCTGAATCCGAACCCTTGTGAGTTGCTTGCCTTGCTAGAGAAGTTGTGCTACTTGGCTTGTGGAAGGTTGTTGAGAACCTGATGTTGGAAGGATAAGACCTTTTTAACCAGTCCCTGGTGTTGTCGCCAATCCAAAATGTTTGACGACCTCTGTTGATATGAGGTTCTTCTGTCTTTCGTTATCAACAATGAAATACAATGATGTCCCCTTCATCCACATCTGTGAATGGAATATGCATTCCTCCTCTTCAGGATCTGCTGGTTCTTCTAGTTTAATTTTTGAAGCCAGGACAGTAGAAGTGGGGTCTGTGTCGATGATCTGTATTTTAACAGTATTTTTTGAATTAGATTTCAAATTTGGGTTCGATTGCTTTTCTTTGATCTCGACCACCAATGAATATTTTGAGCGACATTCATTGGTGTTGTTCTAGGGGATTTTGTGGAAGTCACACCACTTTCCATTGTTATTCTTCATCTTTCCCTTACCCTTCTTTTCTTATGGCTTGGAATGGTTTTCAAGAGACTATTTGTTAGGTTCATATTTGCAGACCCGAACTCTTGTTTCTTTTGGTGCTTGAATTTTTGCTCAATTTTGACAACATATTGATAAGCAAGTCCCAGCGATGACATGTCCAAAAATTACATTTCGGTTTGGATGTACTTGTGCAGAGCCCCACAGTATTTCAGAACCAAATACCACTCAGAATATTTTTTACCCAGATTGGTGCGAAAGGTATGGAAGGTATTGGTGAACTCCGACACTTCTTGGCCCCTCTCTTGACGTAGTGTGGTCCATCTCATGTATTTTTCATCATAGTTACCAACAGAGTAATATTTTTCCTTGACCGAGTTGATCCAGATTATTTTCGGCATGAAATGGGAGTGGAGTTATAATAAAGAAATGTACAGAGATATCTCGGATATCCAATAATATAACATAAATGTATTATATATGAAACCATAAACATAGAGATACAATAATACACAATTTTCTATTAATGAGCGAAAATGTACAAAGACTGTAAAATACAGAGTGAAAGACTCGCTAGAATGGTGGCAGCTTATCTATGAGAAGGGATGTGATGGATACTCACATTGGTAAGAATATTATTGTTACAATGAGGCTCCAAAGTCCTTTTTAACATATGTAAAATCCAAAACCCTGACCCCAGAATATGAAAATCCAAAAGGTTTGCGGGCCCCGATGGGGGTAGTTGACACGTCAACTTCCTGGGGGCATAAATTTTGCATACGATATCTGTTTGGGGTGCTTGATACACCATTGGAAAGGTCTAATCGAGAAGAATGATTTTTGACTAGCCCAAAAAAGGGCTAGAAGCAGTCACTTGGGCCCCAAATCTCCAAAAAATGTCGTTTAGGGCCTCAAAATGGCCCCTGAAGTTTGGAACCCGAAAAACTGCCAATATGGAAAACTATTTTTCAAGCCCGTGGAATAGGTGGGTGGCCACCGATATCCACCTAGATCATGAGTGCACAATAAAATACCAAGTGGGATCAACCCCATATATTCCAGAATACTTTGTGGATAGTTTCTTCGAGTAAATTTTCCAACAATGTTTGACATGGGGGAGAGCGTTAAGGAGTGTGAAGGTGATCTTTTCTCTATCGTTAAAATTGTGAATAGAGAAATAACCTTCTAGTAGATTTAACCATTTTCTATGGCATCCACATCTATATAACCTTCAAATACAGGAATATAAAAATTAATTTGTACCTTGAAAGGAGAGGTGCCTCCAAAGTGGACGATTGATGAATACGCGCTTGTTTTTATAGACAGGCATTGAAGGATGTGGGAAAAATTCTCCATTATTTCGTCTCTCTGTCACGTGAGAGATTTCTCAAGAAATAGATTAATAGAATATTTTTCTTCGTTGATTTTATTTTCTTCCTCCATGGAGGGTTTCTTGGGCATGAGAGAGTGATTTTCCTCAAGAGAGACAAGCTAGAGATCCGAATTTCTATACTTGGACCTCATCTGGAACATGCAATGAAAAACAATCAAGAGTAGCCTTCTCTGATAGCACTGATATAGATTATTTTCGACAGAGAATGAGACTGGAGATATAATAGAGAAATATATAGAGATATTTCAAGAGATCCAAAAATATAAAAAAGATATATCAGATGTATATAACAAGGGGCACAAATATACAGTAATAGACAATTTCTATTAATGAGTGAAATGTACAAAACTGTAGAAATACAGAGTGAAAGACTCGCTAGAATGGTGGTAGCTTATCTCTAAGAAGAGATGTGATGGCTAACTTTCACAAGAAGATGATTTCTACAATGAGGCTCCAAACACCTTTTTAACATAAATAAATTCCAAAACCCTAACCCTGGAAAATGAAAATCCAATAGTTTTGTGGACCCCGTTTTGGTTAGTTTGGTGTATCAACTTCCTGAGGGCGTAACATTGGAATATGATCTCCATTTGGGGTGCATGATAGCTTGTTGGAAAGGCATCGAAGAGGAGATTCATTTTTTGGGACCTATCAGAGCCTTTGGATATCATTGAGGTTATCGATCACGAAAAAATGTCTCTAGGGCCTTAGAATGGCCCCGAAAGTTTAGGACCCGAAAAATTGTGAAAAATAGTAAGTTGTTAGAAGACTGTTTTGAGCTAGTTGGAATAGGTGTGTGGCCACCTATATCCACCTGGATAAATCATCCCTCTTTAGGAATAAATTGAATCCATCGTGTTGAGTTCCTGGGGGAGAGGGGGAAGCGTTTGCTGAATTTGAACTTTGGTGAGTTGCTTGCCTTGTCGGAGAAGTTGCGTTTCTTGGATTGTGGAAGGTTGTTGTGAAATTGATGTTGGAAGGGTGATCCATATGGATATCAGTGTCCAACCACCTTTTCCAATTGGCTCAAAACAATTTTCTGACAATTTTGGCAATTTACTATTTTTAGCAATTTTAACTTTCGAGGCCATTTTGAGGGCCTAAATGAAGGTTTTTTTCTGGATAGATCTCCTCAATGATATCCAAAGGAATTATTGAGCCTAAAAAATGAATCTCCTCAATGATACCTTTCCAACGGGCTATCAAACGCCTAAAACGGAGATCTTATGCAAAAGTTACGACCCCGGGAAGTTGATGTACTAACTTACCCAAACGGGGCCCACATGACTTTTGGCGCTTCATGTCCTAGGGTTGGGTTTTTGGATGTCTAGGATTTTTGGAATTATTAATTATTGTAAAATGGCCTTCATATCCTCATTGTAACCTTCTTATTTCGAATGCGCTCTTCTGTCACATCTCTTCTCAGATATAAGCCACCACCATTCCAGCAAACTGGTTTCCGCTGCATTTTTACAGTTTCAGCTTATTTCGTTATTGAATAGAAAACCAATTTTACTGTATCTCTGTTATTTTTTGTTAAGCACCTGTTAATAATCTGTATTCATTTCATTCTTCTCATAAAATCCTGATTAATGGTATCAAAGCGGTCTTCTCCTTTTTGTCTTAATGCATGTCCCCAACGAGGTCGGAGTACAAAGAGTTGGGTCTCGAGCTTGTTTCTCTTGAGGACAGAAGCTCTCGCACACCCAAGAAACCTCCCATGGTAGGAGAAAAGAAAGATGATGGGATAGGATATGCTTTCAAACTGTTTATTTAGGAATCCCTCACGCAACAAAGGAATGAGATGATGGATAGTTTCATGAAAATCCTTCGGCGACTACCAACAGGTGACGCATCTTCTTCGAATGGAGGCGCCACCCCCTTCAAGGTACAAATAAACTTCGATATTCCTATATTTTAAGGTCAGATAGATGCATATGTTGTAGAAAAGTGGTTGAATCTACTAGAAGGGTATTTTTCTATCCATAACTTTTCGAATAGAGAAAATATTACTTTTGCACTCCTCAAAGCCGTTCCCCATGTCAAAGATTGGTGGGAAACTTTCTGTGAGCAAAAGGAAACAGAGGAAACCTTATTATTTTCAGTCATGGCCACCTAGGAATCCTTCAGGGATTCTATTAAGGAACAATAATACCCTTTCAGAAGTTATGATGACCTGTATACCAAATAGACCACACTGCGGCAAGAAAGAGACCAAGTAGTGCCAGATTTCACAAATATCTTCCATACCTTGCGCACCAAGTTGGGTATCAAATATTAAGAGAAACATCTGGTGCTCAAGCATCGCGGTGCTCTTCATAGATACATCCAGACCGAAATGGAATTTCTGGACATCTCATCCTTGGGCGCCGCCTACCGATATGCCATCAAAATCGAGCAGAAGATCAAACAAAAGACGTGGCAATTTGGGCCTGGGAACCCCTCACAAAAAAAGCTTGGAAAGGGTAGCTCCAACTTACCGAACAAAGGACAGAGAAAATATGGATAGTATCAGGACAAACAGTCCAAGCCACAAGCAAAGAAGGACACCGAAAAGACAAAGAAAGATACTGGGAAGTGGTGCGACTTCCATAAGAGCCCTTGGCATAACACTGTTGATTGTCGCTCAAAGAAGTCACTGGTGGCTGAAGTGAAAGCCTTCAAATCAGATGCATATTCTGACTCTAAGACAAAACTAGAAAGGGGAATATGGATCATTGACGTGGAACCCAGTGCCACCGTTACTACCACCAAGCTACAGCCTGGTGAACAAGACAAGCAAGAAGAAGGAGAGCGCCTCTTCCATTCACAGATGTGGGTAAAAGGCACCCCGCTCTACTTCATCGTTGATAGAGGTAGCTAGAAGAACCTCATCTTAGCAGAGGTCATCAAGCGGCTGGGCCTACCAACAACACTGCACCCACAACCCTACACCATTAGATGGCTCCACCAAGGAAGCGATATCCACGTCAGCCAATAGTGTCGACTATCGTACGACATCAAGCCCTTCAAAGATGAGGTATTGTGTGATTTTTCTCCTCTCGAAGTTTGTGATGTTCTTTTGGGCCAACCTTATTTATGGAAACGTCATGTTGTATATGAGTCTAGGCCTCATAGTGTTATTATTACTTTGAACAGGAAATTGTATAGGATACCTGAGGCAGTCCCACCTAGTGCTATTTCCTTGATATCTACTAAGCAATGTAGGAAGGTCATCTCTTAGATAGGGAAGTTTGTCTTTTTTGTGATTTGCTCTCAGAATAAGAGAAATCTCACAGCCACATCCAGGGTCTCTGTAGCCAACCTCTCCACACAGCAGAAGCAAGTAGATAAGGTCGTGGAAGAATACTCAGATATATTCTCCTCACCTACAGGGGTACCTCTGCACTTCCAGGTCAAGCACCCCATCGACCTGACCCCTGGTGCACCGCTGCCCAATGTGCCAGTATATCATCACTCTTTGTTAGAGAATGAGGAGATCAAGTGACAGATCCAAGAACTTCTCCACAAGGGGCACATCCACCCCAACTCATCACCTTGTAGGAGCCCAGTCATGCTGGTGTAGAAGAAAGATGGAACCTGACGACTCTGTATTGATTACCGGGCTTTGAATAAAATCACAGTTAGAAACCGGTAACCGATTCCTCGAATCGATGACCTCCTTGATCAACTCACCGGGGCCAAATACTTCAGTAATATTGATCTGAATTCTGGCTACCACCAAGTCCCGATGGAACATATAGATGTATGGAAGACCACCTTCAAGTCAAAGGAAGGCCTTTTTGAATGGTTGGTCATGCCCTTTGGTTTGACAAATGCTCCAGCCACTTTCATGAGGATGATGGATGATATCCTGTGACCATTCACCAATACTTTTGTAGTGGTGTATCTGAATGACATTCTAATTTACAGCAAGACTTGGGTTGAACACTTGCAACATATTCATCAGGTTCTACACACCTTGCGACAACACAAGCTATAAGACAACTTAGAAAAATTCTCCTTCGGCATGGACAAGGTTCATTACCTGGGCTACATCATTGATCAGCATGGTGTACATGTGGATCCAGCCAAGATCCAAGTCATTCGTGACTGGCCAGCCCCAACAACACTCACTGAGCTTCGAAGCTTCTTGGGCCTTGCCAATTTCTACCGTAGGTTCGTGTTGGGATTCTCCCATATTGCATGGACCCTCAGCCAAATAAACAAGGGTGGTGGTAAGGAAAAATTTGTGTGGGGCCGGTCCCAACAACAAGCGTTCGATGATTTGAAGCAGTGCTTGTGCTCAACCTCAGTACTTTCACTACCAGACCTGCAACCTCCCTTTGAGGTCGAGACAGATGCTTCAGACTATGTTGTGGGTGCCATTCTCACTCAGCACGACCACCCCATGGCCTATCATAGTGAGACATTGTTAGATACTGTCCATAAGTACCCTACTTATGACAAATAAATTTACTCCATTGTGCAAGCATGCTGCCTGTGGAGACATTACATTCTTGCGAAGGAGACAGTCATCCACACTGATCATAAGCCACTGCAGTTCATGCAGACACAGCGAAAATTGTAGAATGACCGCCATCAAAAGTGGTCCACATACTTGCAGCAATTCCACCTTAACATCAAGTATAAAATAGGAAGCACAAATTGCGTCGCTGATTGCCTCAACAGACCACTAGTCACAACACTCACCACAATTCTAGACTCTTGTGGACATGAGACATCTGGATGGACCCAACTCTATGAAACAGACCCTGACTTCACCACCACCTACCAAAGGTTGGGTGCAAATGCAATTGTCTATAATTTCCATCTTCAGGATGGNATGCTGCCTGTGGAGACATTACATTCTTGCGAAGGAGACAGTCATCCACACTGATCATAAGCCACTGCAGTTCATGCAGACACAGCGAAAATTGTAGAATGACCGCCATCAAAAGTGGTCCACATACTTGCAGCAATTCCACCTTAACATCAAGTATAAAATAGGAAGCACAAATCGCGTCGCTGATTGCCTCAACAGACCACTAGTCACAACACTCACCACAATTCTAGACTCTTGTGGACATGAGACATCTGGATGGACCCAACTCTATGAAACAGACCCTGACTTCACCACCACCTACCAAAGGTTGGGTGCAAATGCAATTGTCTATAATTTCCATCTTCAGGATGGGTTGTTGTGTTGTCTGGGCCATATCTGTGTTCCATCAAGTGAGAAAGTGAAGCTGATCTGCAAAGCCCACTACAGTCGGGTGGCAGGATAGTTCAGCGTAGAAAAGATAGTGGTGATGCTACAAAAACATTTCTATTGGATGAAACTTCGACAGGAGGTCAGTAAGTATATCAGGTCCTGCACTTCCTGTGCTATTTCCAAACTGACCACTAAGAAACAGGGCTTGTACACCCATCTTCCTACTCCTGACAGGCCATGAGAATCCATCTCAATGGACTACATGTCGAGCCTCCCGTCCACCAAGTGGGGAAATGATTGTGTTTTTGTGGTTGTTGATCGCTTTTCTAAAATGGCGATTCTGGTTGCCTGCAAGAAGAGCATCACAACAGAGGCCACTGGCAAGATCTTCTTTGAACGAGTCTGGGTACATTTTGGAATCCCACAAACCATTGTCTTAGATCGGGATAGTTGATTTCTCAACACATTTTGTTTGAGCCTCTAGTCACTGCTGGACATCAAGCTCACCAAATCCATGACTTTCCACCCCCAGACAGATGGCCAAACTGAGGTTGTAAATCAAATGATTGTGCATATCCTTCGTATGTATAATTCAAAGAACCCTCTCACATGGGATGAGAGCCTTCCCTATGTCTAACATAGCTACAACTGAGCCCTGCATAACTCAACCGACCACAACCCCTTTCAAGTGGGGTTGGGATTCCAACCATTGGGTCCCATAGATGTTGCACTTCCCCTTGTGGTCACCTCGACTGACTCATCTCTGCTCCAATTGAAGCTGAAAAAGCCACCCGATTCATTGAGTAGATCCATCACATCTACCAATAGGTTCAGGATATCATACAGAAGTCCAATGAAAAGTACAAAAAATGCCATAATCAACATCGGGTGCCACATAAGTTTCAAGTGGGCGATAAAGTTTGGTTGCACTTGCAGAAAGAACACCTTACATGACCCCATTGAAAGCGTCACCCACTCTGTTATGGGCTGTACACTATCACCAAGTCCATGGGGGATAATTCTTTTGAGCTCAACATTCCCCCTTTCCTTGGCCTGCACCTAGTGTTCAACGTGGATCTCCTTCACCCTTATTTCTCACCATTATTGGACACCTCAGAAGTAGCAGAACAACTGACACCAAAAAATCTCAACCCCGACTGCATACAATAGGAATCCAATGATCATATTTTGGACAGACAGATCAAGGGCACTCGACAACAAAGGATCCAACTTTATCGAGTCATCAAAGCAGTGCAACTCCTGCACCAAGGCAAGTGGCTCACCCGAGGCCAAATTCAGCAGAAATTTCCTCATATGATGGGGGACCTCAATGAAATGGAGAAAATTGCTTCCTAAGGAGGGAGGATTGATCTAAATGTATATCGGTGGCCACCCACCTTTTCCAACTAGCTCAAAATAGTTTTTGGACAATTTTGGCAATTTACTATTTTTAGCAGTTTTAACTTTCGGGGCCATTTTGAGGGCCTAAATGAAGGTTTTTCAGGATCATTCTCCTCACTGATAGAAAAAGGAAAAATTGAGTCCCCAAAATTAATCTCCTTGATGATACCTTTCCAATGGGATATCACATGCCTAAAACGGAGATCATATGCAAACGTTACAACTCTGGGAAGTTGATGTACTAACTTACCCAAATAGGGCCCACGTGACTTTTGGCGCTTCATCTCCTAGGGTTAGGTTTTTGGATGTCTAGGTTTTTTGGCATTCTTACTTATTGTAAAAATTCCTTCAAAGCCTCATTGTAACCTTCTTCTTTCGAATGCGCGTTGCCGTCACATCTCTTCTCAGAGATAAGCCGCCACCATTCCAGCAAGCTTGTTTCCGCTGCATTTTTATAGTTTTAGCTTATTTCGTTATTGAATAGAAAACCAGTTTTATTGTATTTATGTTATTTTGTGTTGAGCACCTATAAATAATCTGTATTCATTTTGTTCTGCTCATAAAATTCGGATCAAAGGGTTGGACCTTTTTAACCAATCGGGATACATGAGATTACTATGTGTAGAATGAATATTTGTGCTTTACTTAAATATTTTTGACCTGCTTTTGTTGGATAGAAGGTGCTTCAACCGAGGCTGTAGTTTATTTCTATTCACCTTTTGAACAAATTATGAAGAAGTTGAATTTTTTTAGTATAAGATACTACCTTGCGACACGTTTTAGGTGGGACAATAGTTGGAACTACCTTTGGTATCTTATAGATATGACCCCCTAGAGTAGCAATGACACGATGGGGTTGAGACTCATAAATAACATGGCGCTTCCACTTATATGGGTGGCCCAAAAGAACACCACAGAAAACTAGTGGGGAAACATCACATAATACCTCATTCTTGAAGGGTTGGATGCCATATGAAAATCAACAATATTGGCTGACACAAAGATATTGTCCTTGGTGAAGCCACCTAATGTTGTATGGCTATGAGTGTGGTGTTGTCATCAATCCCAATTGTTTGACTACCTTTGTTGAGAGGAGGTTCTTCTCACTTCCTCTATCAACATTGAAATGCAACGAGGTCCCCTTCACCCACATCTATCAATGGAAGAGGTGCTTCCCCTCTTCAGGGTCTACTGGTTCTTCTGGTTGAATTGTTGCGGTTGTGGAAGTAGCAGTGGGGTTTGTGTCGATGATCTATCTTTTGAAATTATTTTTTGAATCAGATTTTGAATCTGGGTTCGACTATTTTTCTTTGATCTCGACCACCAATGATTTTTTTGAGTGACATTCATTGGTGTCGTTCCATGGGAGTTTGTGGAAGTCACACAACTTTCTAGGTCATTCTTCACCTTTCCCTTACCCTTATTTTCCTATGGCTTGGATTGGTTTTCGGGAGACTGTTTGTTAGGGCCTTATTTATCATACTTTGGTGGTTGCAGATTCGAATACCCGAACAGTCGTTTATTCTGGTTCTTAAAGCTTTTCTCGATTTTGATAGCATATCGATAAGTAGCTCCCAACGATGAGATGTACAAAAACTCCATTTCAGTTTGGATGTACCTGTGCAGATCCCCATAGTATTTCAGAACCAAATGCCACTCAAAATATTTGATACCCAGCTTGGTGCGCAAGGTATGGAAGGTATTGGTGAACTCTGACACTGCTTGGCTCCTCTCTTGATGCAACATGGCCCATATCATGTACTAGTCATCCTAGTTACCAACAGGGTAATATTGTTCCTTGACCGCATCCACAAAAAATCCCAGGTGGTCTTGGCCCCATATATTCTAGGTTGTTGTTTGGAGCTTTTCTCCCAGTAAGTTTCCCACCAATGTTTGACATGGGGGAGAGACTTAAGGAGTGTGAAGGTGATATTTTCCCTATCAAAAACATTATGAACAGAGAAATAACCTTCTAGCATATTTAACAATTTTTCTAGGGCATCCACATCTATTTGACCTTCAAATACGGGAATATCAAAATTAACTTGTACCTTGAAAGGAGAGGTGCCTCCAAATTGGCTGCTTGATGAATATGCACCTGTTTTTATCGACAGATGTTGAAGGATGTGGGCATAATTATCCATTATTTCGTCCCTCTGTCGCATGAGAGATTGCTCAAGCAATAGATTAATAGAATCTTCTTCTCCATCACTTTTATTTTATTCCTCCATGGAGGGTTTCTTGGGTGTGAAAGAGTGATTTTCCTCAAGAGTGAAAAGTTTGAGACCCAACTTTCTATACTCATAACTCATTAGGGACATGCACTGAAAAATGATCAAGAGCAGCCTGCTCTGATACCACTGATCTAGATTATTTCCGGCACGAAATGAGAGCAGAGCTATAATAAAGAAATATATCGATATATTTCAATGGATCCAATAATATAATAGATATATATCAAATGTATATAAAAAGAGGCACATATATACAATAATACACAATTTCTATTAATGAGTGAAATGTACAAAACTATAGACATACAGAGTGAAAGACTCACTAGAATGGTGGTAGCTTATCTCTGAGAAGATATGTGATGACTAATAACATTTGCAAGAAGATGATTTTTCCAATGAGGTTCCAGAGACATTTTTAACATAAAGAAATTTCAAAACCCTAACCATGGAATATGAAAAACCAACAGTTTTGTGGACTTCGTTCTGGGTAGTTTTGTGTATTAACTTCCCCAGGGTGTAACTTTGGCATACAATCTTTGTTTGGGGTGCACTCTAGATCATTGGAAAGGTATTGACGAGGAGATACATTTTGGGGGATCAATCAGAGCCTTCATATATAATTGAGGTGCCCAATCGAGAAAAAGAGTCATTTAGGTCCTCAGAATGGCTCTGAACGTTTAGGACGCAAAAAACTGCTAAAAATAGTAAATTGCCAGAAGATTGTTTTAAGCCAGTTGGAATATGTGGCTGTCACCAAGGTTGAGATTTGATGGAACTTTCATGATCTCCCAAGGGAACTTGATGCAATAGGTACCATTTCTTCCAAAGGGGGGAGGAATGATCTAGGTGGATCTCGGTGGCCATCCACCTTTTCCAATAAATCAACATTTCGAGCCTATGGTTTTGATAAACCATGATATTCACCATTTTGATGGGTAATGGAATGTAATGCCATATTCATTTTTTAATTGCATACATCATGTAATGATTTCCTAGTGGTTTTATGTGCATGCCTACAACATAGCGTTAATGCACCAGATCCCATTAGAACTCCACAATTAAGCATGCTCATGCTAGAGTAAACTGGGATGGGTGACCGCCCGAGAAGTCCCAATGTTTTACATGGCTATGGAATTTTATAAAATTATTCCAATTTATCCCACATGCATAATGAGAATTGTTCTCCTTTCACTCTGTCATATATAATTGAGGTGAAGGAGGCCCTTTAAGTATGCAATGGAGTGTGATGTAAAGCTTGTTGTGAATGTAGCATAGCCAACATCTCTTTCTTTTCAGAGATAAGCTACCCCATTTTGTCAGTTTGCGTTCTACAATGTTTTTCTCTCTTATTCATTAATAGAAGTTGGGTTTCACTATATTTTTGTGTTTCTAGTAATATCTCTGTGTATTTCCTTGTTATATCTCTTCTATATTTGTTTCTAGTAAAATCCGTCCTCGACAACAACAATCCTCCTTCTAAACAATGTAATATGTTTTGCACTAGCTCACTTGGTCAAAAGTTACTTTACTTAGTAAGAGGTCTTGAGTTCACATTTTTTTTGTTACATTTTTGGCAAAAATTCATGCATTCATTGTAAAGTGCATTTCACTTAAGTTATAAAAGTGAATCACTATTAAATAACTTTATTTTTTTAAAGTTATTTTTCGTGCAACTTTCATTTACAAAGTAACTTCATTGTAAAAGTGATTCCCTCTTATTTTATAAAAGTGGGTCAACTCATAAGTAACTTATTTACAAATGAGCTTATAGGCACAATTAGGAGGAACATCATCATGTGTACAAACTTCTACCTCCCACGTGGCTCTTTAGTTATTGTTTATGATTTTTTTCAAAAGTGCATAACTTTCACATCCAAAGTCAATTTTCAGTGTCGTTTTTTTAAACAACCTATTTTTTTAAGTTTCTTCCATCCGGACCATCAGTTTTATCTTTTTCTACATATTTAATATGGATTCTCCCAATGATATTTTTCTTATCAATACCAATTAATTCAAATGGAAATCCTATATGGAGGATTTATTAAGAAGTAAAGGATTGTACCAAATTACCTTGGGAAAAGAACAAGAACCCATTGATGATGACAAATATAGAAAATGGATTAATAGGAGTTGTTAACACTTATTCTTGCAAGGGGATGTTTTTTCTTTGAAGTTGGCCATTGGGTGACCAAATGCGAGAAAAGGGGTTTAGAAAACCACCATATGCATTTTTATCCAAATTCGGGGAGTGATTAGGCAAAGGCATGCACATACTTGATCGACGAAAAACCATCAAACATAGGCTTAGTCTCAGCCATCGTATCCATCAGATAAATTAGATCGGTGGCCATAGGGCGATCGAGATTATAGAGTTTCACAAAGTTTAGCATTAGACCAAGGCCCGAAATCGTGAGATCTGGGCCTTTCATTTCAGAGGGACGTGTGGCGCACGATCAACATAGTCGCGATTTCATGAATCGGGAGGTCGCGAGTTGATCACATCAGAGACTCTCGAAATGCGAAATCGTGAAAAGATCACAGTCACTGATAAAAGGAGATAGCTGGACCATTGGATCATCTTTTCATGATTTTGTGAGTCGGGTAAGTAAGAAGAGTGAGTCCTGAAAACTCGCGACATGCGAAATCGTGAAATAATACGAGCCGTCCATTCTAGGGGACGCGTGGCACAGGATCCGAGCCAAAGAAAAGTCTTCCCAGGAGTGTCAATGGTATGTGGTCGCATAATGAAAATTTTCTATGGGCCGTCTAAAGCAAAGGGGCATGTGGCAGTAGATAATGTGAAATCATGATTTAGCATATTGCAGGTTCGAGCATGGAGCACAGCGCAAAATCCTGACACATGAAATTGTGAAGCGCTCAAAGTTTGGGCCCATGGTCATATCACCTAGCCCTATGCTGTGCGGGTCCAGGAAGAAGATTAGCACCTATCACGTAGAGCTGGTGATGTGGGGTCTTCGGGGAAGCAATCTTGGTCGTCAATTTTAGAGCAGATCTGACCATTGATCTGGATGGGTTGTTTTCAAAATTTCGGGCATCGAGAGTTTTGAAATAAAGGGGAGTGTAAACTCCCGAAATGCGAAGCCCACAAATTTTATAGGCGATAAGCACAGGTTCATGTCCCGAGGTTGTGTGTTAAGAACCAAACATCAATATAGCATAGAAAAACCTCAGGAAAAGTACTCAACACCTTGAAAAAGAGATAATTTCAGATAATAAGCCTCTTTGAGGGGGAAACCTCCTTTTACCCCACTTAAATGTTCAAGTACAAGATGATTCAAAATGAAAATGTCTCCTTGGTATATATA
>SNQJ01S0125954.1:20646-37866 GCA_010110895.2 Picea sitchensis | reverse complement strand
CTTTAAGGTGTCTTCTCTGTTACAAAATTTTTCAATACTTCCATGATCTCCTCTTTTAAGCCATCCATCTTAGTATCCAGCTTAGCTTCTATTGAATCCATCAATTTAGCTTCCACTAAATCCATCTTAGTATCCAACTTAGCTTCCATTGAATCCATCTTCTTTTGTAGTTCATTTATGTCCCTACACATTTCTTCACCTTCATCAAGAGTCCAACTAGGATTTTTTGGAGGCTTATTTGGTGTAGAAGGTCCCTTTTTTAGTGGCATGTTGGCTAAGTATCACTTTTGAATCTTGATTTTGAGGTGGTTCTGCTAGACAATATTTATTCTGTTCTATTTCCCAAGTTTCGGCCCTTCTGGGTATGAAACTTTCTTTTAGGTAGTTATCTGATATTTCTTCTCTGCAATGCCACAGGTCTGATCAAAATTGGATGTGCCAAGTGGAATTTACGGTAACTTCCTCACAACTTGCCAATTTTTGGCCTTTCCAGGAGATCTCACTTGTATAGCATGCCTCGCACAAAATAATTGATATCAAATTTGGAAACTCGTACCCAAAATACTACAGACTATCCACGATCCAATGAAATCAGTCCCACTCAATTTGGATACTCTAGCAAGAATTTATGATTGATTTACCTAGAACACCTTCTTGAGACTAGTCAATAGGACTAGTCAGATACCCTATCTTACACAAGGTGTATCTACAAATTTAAGATGACCCAAAATATGAAATTTTTACCACAGATACCTTAATAATTTCTGTAAATGGCTTCTGGAGTTCAGGGTCTGAAATGTTACATAAAAAAATTTATAGTGAAAATTACGCAATGACTCATTTCAGGATGATTCTAGAACCCTATCTTGTACAGGTTGTATCTCCTAAAGTATAAGGCCTGAGGAGCTGAATTTTGAACCCAACATATCTCGATCTGTCTACTAAATATCCATTCCTTCTGAAACATTTTAGAAAACAAGTTATAGAGAAAATACCATGGTATCTCAGATGTAGCAGTGAAACCCCAGGACCTTGAGCTCTGAAACCATATGTTAAGAACCAAACATCAATATAGCATAGAAAAACCTCAGGAAAAGTACTCAACACCTTGAAAAAGAGATAATTTCAGATAATAAGCCTCTTTGAGGGGGAAACCTCCTTTTACCCCACTTAAATGTTCAAGTACAAGATGATTCAAAATGAAAATGTCTCCTTGGTATATATAGGAGACTAGGAGGTATAATTACAACTAATGGCCTAAAGATGACATAAATAAAATACCATTACTAATATAATATGCCCCAATTAAGGGGTAATGAGCCAATATTAGGGCTTAACATCTTACTCATGAGATTTCCTTTTTTTTTGTCTTATATGTTTCATTCTTTTGAACGAAAACCCTATCTAGTAGAGATAAAAGCTACACTCTTCTTTTTCATTTCATTTTCCCCATATTCTATGGGATATGTAATCTCAAGGAAGTGAAATTCATAAGTTTCTCTACTTGGAACACTCTTGGGACTTTATGTTATATATTTCATAGATATTCCCATCATGCCAAACTTCAACTCATTAGAAACCATATTTTCCTCACATCATTAAGTTTTGATTTCTAATGATATCTTTCATTCATAATGGGGAAATCAATCTATCTATATAGTAAACTAAGATTACTTGAACCTTTCCAGAGTGTATTAAATCACTCCCAATTACACAGTTATTTAATCTTTCCCCTCATAAGGTTTAAGATAATGACATATGATGTTTCACATTATTATAATTAATGACCAGAGGAAACAAAAAACTTTGTCGTGCAATGTTGAGGATTTGTTGAACCAGATATTTTCATATTCTAAGAATGACATAAGTTGGTTGGTGGACATGTATCTTTAGAAGATAGAAGGAATTGAATTCTTATTGTTCTAATTGTTATCTCCGATTTCACAAATAAGATTATGTATGCATGAATTCAAATATTTCAACAATCAATGACATTGTGTCTCGTTTGGAAGGGAATATTGTGGGAAAGAACATAATGAGTATTTTCAGGCAAAAGGATGTGATAGTTGACTAAATGAATGGAATATGAACATTTTAATGACTATACTGTTGGGTTACTAAGAGGGGGGCGTGAATCAGTAATGAGCAATTTATACCACTTATTAATCCTTTTAACCACAATGTATATTCAATTAAATTATTCAACAATGTTCATAAATTCATCATTAATATGTGATTGCATCATATAACATTAAAATCCATCAGTGCATAATAAAAAATAATAGACACGTCTAAACAATGAAAATTACACTAGTATTTTAAGTGGAAACCAAATGTGTGGGTGATGCACGAGCATCGCCAGCAAAGCATAAGTGTGGAAGACAGTTGGGTGCACTAGCGCACATTTTGAAATATTTTGAATTTCAAATTGATCAATGTATTAATGAGATATCTGACATCACTTTTGGGTTATAAATGTCTTTAAATGTTTTAATTCTAAACCATCACAAAAGGTTGATGGGGGAATGTATTTTGTTTTATGGATCGGATCGCAGTACAGACTAGGAGCATACACTCTTATCTTTCTGACGAAACATTTATTGTAATAGGCATTGAGTAGTTGATAGCTTTTAATTCCATTTAAGGTAGCGTAAAGTGGTTGGAGGGAATGCTCAAAGAGCGCCCCTTTGTATAAATCTTTGTAATATTTCCCAATAAGAGTTGTTGTTAGTTGTTGATGATGGTTGTTGTCCATTGTTGATAATCGTTGTTGCTGCAAATAAAGGAAAACCGAGCAATAGCTTAATCTATCTTGTATAGGTCAAGGAGTAGTGAAGAACAATGTATGTATGTATACAAGTTTCAGTTGGATGAATCTAACAGAGATATATTGTCCCAAATTTGTGTTGGTTATGTGTCTATCTGAATCAATGGTAGACCTTATGTTATTTTTCAATTCTCTGTTATTCTATTCTTGAATCCATGAATGCATTTTATTTGTTGAATGTATGAATCATTGTGGGGAATAGATAAGCTTCAATCATTCTCTTTAGTGAGTGAGTGCAAGGTGTGCATAGTGTCTGCAAAGAGTGCGTGATCGAGTCTCTTTTGACTCGAAAGCTATGAAGAGATAGTGGAACTTATATGTATGAAAGGATTTCATCAATGTCTACAACGAGTGCATCAATGTCAACAACGAGTGCAAAATATATTTTTCAGACTTGAAAGCTGAGGAAAGATAACGTGATTCAGTCACGGGGGATAAAAGCGGTTGAAGAATAGTCGCAAGGAGTGTGAAATCATTCACAGAGGAGTTAGATTAGATGAAATTCTATTCCAAGGTGTGCACAGGCCAAGAATTCGAATAAGGGTCGAAGAAAATTGTTTTGAGGAACAAAGGAGGACCAAATAAGTTAAGCTCAGGAGGGAGAGAGGAGAAATGATTCAATGAAAGAAATCCTTGAACTTCTTGTAAAGTCCAATGGGAAAGATTCATTTTTAGAAGGAGAAGAACGATACCAGGCCGTTAGATCTGGTGAGTTGCAAGGAGGAGAATCGTGAAGAATTTAGGTACCTCGGAGGATCGACAAGTTGGAAACTTGACGAAGACCAGGTCACGAAGTAAAAATTCATGATTCAATTCCGACCGTTGATCATAAGAGGGCATGTGGAAAAGGGATCTAAGAATTCGAAAATCAGGAGATTGGAAGTTGAGAGTGAAAGGGATAGAGTTTCACGGGGTCAGAAAGTCTGAACCACTATGGGGTCAGCGAATCCGAGGAGATGCATGGTGTGGTTTCAGAGAAGTGGGGCTAAGGTATTCGGGAAGGAGTGAAGAAAAGGATTCAGGATATCCCCGAAGTCCGATCCATGAAGGAGGTAGACCCACAGTCACTTGCGGAAGAGCCTTTTTGTGTGTGGGTAAGATATTTTCGAGTGCCCGTAGGGACTCAAGGAATCATTCTGACTCAGGATTTCAAATGATCGAAGATCAAGAGGTCAAGAAGCCAGAGTAGTATCAGAGATGAGTACAAAATTGACTTTTGTAGGGAGAAAGATAAGCATCAGCACAATGTCACCTAGAAGACATGTTGATCCACCTGTAGCCAACATAGATATGGAAAGGGAGACAATATAACTACGTGCGAGGCTGGATTCCAAGGAAGAAACACAAAGGAGATCGCCTGACACTGTAGATGTCAGCGAGGTAGAAATCAATGAGGTCAAAGTTTCATAAGTTGTAGTTAAGGATGCTACGGAAGAACGGTTGTTAAGAGTGGTTGTCGAATTGGGTGTCAGAGAAAAGATTGACATCCCTATGTATGAAGGAAATCTATACACTGAATAATTTATTGACTAGATACGAGAAATGGACAAGTATTTCAACTATGAGGATGTCGAAGAGGAGAAAAAGGTAAGAAGGGACATGCAACACTATGGTGGGATGAACTGCAAGCCGATAGGAGGAGTAAAGGAAAACAAAAGATCAAGATTTGGGATCAAATGGTAGCCAAGTTGAAGGAGAAATTCATGCCCAAGGATTACCAGATAAATCTATTGAGGAGTATGCAGAACCTAAGACAGAGAGGATTGATTGTGAAGGAGTACAGAGAAGAGTTCTATAAGTTGAACATTAGAGCTAGACAAAGAGAGAGAGACGAGGAGAAAGTTGTGAGATACATCAATGGCCTGAGGTATGATATTCAAGATGAGATCAATATGGCGATAGTCAAAAGTTTTGAAGCCATGTATCAGATGGTGTTGAAGGAAGAAGATAAGTTGGCTAGAAAACAGAGTCAACAAAACATGGGCCGAAGCTCAAACAGAGGAAAGGAAGTTGCCCAGGAGAAAACAAAGAATCCCAAAGATGAGGCGGAGAAAAAACATATTCACTTTGAGAGAGGAGGAATTTATCATGGAATATAGAGTGGTGGTATAAGTTATTTTCCCAGAGGTAGAGGAAGAGGTAGAGGAGGAGAAGTTAGGTGTTATGCCTGCAAAAAAATAGGACATATGTCTCGAGATTGTCCCATGAGAAAGAAAGAGGTGAAGCTCACATATCAGAAGCGCAGAAGTGAGATGCTAAGGAAGAAGGTGCAGAGGATGGAAGGTCCTTGATGATGAAGAAGGTTATTTTGAAGCAAGAGCCAGAACCTAAAAAACCAATGCAAAGGAACAATTTGTTTAGAACATCTTGCAAAACGAAGGATAGAGTTTACAAGGTGATAATTGACAGTGGGAGAACTGAAAACTTATTATCCACAGAGATGGTGGAGAATATATATAAGGATATGACTGTAGATCTGAAACCATACAAAGCATAATGGTTGCAGAAGGGTCATCAGGTAACAGTTACTCAACAATGCCTAGTTAATTTCAAAATAGGGGGATATAGGGATGAGATCCTATGCGATGTGATTCATGTGGATGTTTGTCATGTTTTTTTGGGAATACCCTAGCAATATGATAGAAATGTTATTCATGATGGGAGGATAAATACATATACCTTAGAAAAAAATGGTAAAACACGCATGTTTCTTCTAATTGAGGAAAATAAGGTGAAGGAGGAAGCCAATGCGAGCGTACTTCTCATGAATGGGAAGGAAATCTTGAATGAAGTAAAGAAGGAACAAGATATGCAGTTTGTTGTAGTAAGGAAACCAAGGGTTATCCTTACCAGTACTTCATTGGAGGATTTTCCTAAGGAATTTCAAGAGCTACTAGAGACTTTTGTTGATATTGTAGTGGATTAATTGCCAAATTCATTACCACCTATAAGGAGCATCAGTCATCACATTGACTTGATACCAGGAGAAAGCCTACCGAATAAAGAAACATACAAGTTTACACCTCCAAAGAATCAGGAAGTGAAAATATAGGTTCAAGATGTATTAGACAAGGGATTGGTTAGAGAAAGTTTGAGTCCATGTGCAGTGTCGACTGTACTAAGTCCAAAGAAGGATGGAGGATGGAGAATGTGTACGGACTCAAGATCCATAAAGAAGATCATCGTCAGATACAAATTTCCATTATCGAGGATGGACAACCTAATGGATTGCTTGAGTGGGGCCAAATATTTTCAAAAATAGATTTGAAAAGTGGGTATCACCAGATCAAGATGAGAGAAGGTGATGACTGGAAAACAACATTCAAAACAAATGATGGATTTTATGAATGGCGTGTTATGTCGTTTGTCTTAACGAATGCCTCGAGTAATTTTATGAGGCTAATGAATGAAGTGTTAAAGGATTTCATTGGTAAGTTCGTGATTGTGTATCTAGATGATATACTAGTGTTTACAAAGAGTAAGGAGGAACACTAGAGACATTTGACATTGGTGATGAGGAGGCTACAACAAGAGAAGTTGTTGATTAATTTGAAAATGTAATCTTTCATGAAGACATAGCTCATATATTTGGGTTTTGTTATTTCTTCAAATGAGTTGAATATGGATCCTGAAAAAGTGAAAGTGATCAAAGAATGGCCATCACCAAAGAATATATTTGAGATAAGAAGCTTCCATGGGTTAGCAAGTTTTTATCAGAAGTTCATCAAGAATTTTAGTGGGATTAGTGCACAAATGATGGATATGGTGAAGAAAAGACACAAGCCTTTCAAATGGAAAGAAGAGGTTGAGCGAAGATTCAACATATTGAAGGAGAAGATAACTGAATGCCCAATTTTGGTCCTACCAGATTTCAGAAAGATGTTTCAAGTAAGATGCGATGCAAGTGGAGTTGCAGTTGGAGCAATCTTAAGTTGAGACAGTAGACCTATTTCATATTTCATTGAGAATTTGAATGAGGCTAAACATAAGTACTCCACATATTACAAAGAGTTATATGCCATAATCCAAGCATTGAAGAAATGGAGACATTATCTCATACAGAAGGAGTTTGTTTTGTATAGAGATAATCACACTTTTCAATGCATAACCAGACAAGAGAAGTTAAACCAAAAACATGCTAAGTGGATAGAGTTTATGAAATTTTTCACTTTTGTCATAAAACATATTTTTGGAAATGCTAGTAAAGTTGTTGATGCATTGAGTAGGAGAATTTGGATTTTGCAGGAATTTCAAATCAAAACCTTAGGGTGTGATCACCTTAAGGAGATGTATCATGGTGATCCAGAATTTGGAGAAGCATATGAAGCATGTGTGAATCCTAGGCTCAGAGATAGAAACCAGTGGGATGAGTATATGATTCAGGATGGATTGATGTTCAAGGGATGCCAGTTGTGTATACCCAGATGTTCAATGAGGGAGAATTTGCTGAAGGAAAAGCATAGTGGAGGTACAGACAAACACTTCATCCATGACAAGACATTTTCCCAATTAGCCAATTCATATTATTGCTCAGGTATGAGAGCGAAGGTGAATAAATTTGTGAACAATTGCAAGATTTGTCAGTATTCCAAGAAGAAGAGATAAAACACTAGCTTGTATCAACCATTGCCTATTCTAGGGAGGCCTTGGGATGCAATAAGCATGTATTTTGTATTGGGATTATGAAGAACAAAAAGAGTAAATGATTCCAAATTTGTGGTGGTAGATAAATTTTCGAAGATGGCACACTTTATCCCATGCCAAAAGACCAGTGATGCAACGCATGTTGCAAACTTGTTTTTCAAAGAGATTGTGAGACTCCATGGATTTCCCAAGAATATAGTTTTAGATAGGGATACCAAATTTGTTGGTCATTTCTGGAGGACGTTGTGGAAAATGTTGGGGCCAGATCTATTTTTTAGTTTTGCATATCATCCGCAAATAGATGGACAAACTGAAGTGGTGAATAGAATCCTAGGAGATTTATTGAGGAGTTTGGTCACTGAACACCATAGTCAGTGGGATTAGATTCTAGCACAAGCCAATTTTTCATATAATGACTCAGTGAAGGAAAATTCCATTTCAAATCATGTATGGAATGAACCCAAGAGGAGTTTCGGAGCTAAGAGATCTGAAGCAAGGGGAGTTCAGAAGCACGGGAGCCATAGATTTTGTTGTAGAGATGCAGGAACTTCACAATCAGATCAAGGAGCAGTTGAAGAGGAGCAACAATGAATACAAACATAGAGCCAATCATCATAGGAGAAATCTTGAATTTGAAGTTGGAGATCAAGTTCTATTATATCTAAGGAAAGAGAAATTCTCGAGGGTAACATACAACAAAATGAAGTTGAAAAATATAGGTCCATGTAAAATCTTGAGGAGATTTGGCGAGAATTACTATGAGTTAGAACTGCTGGAAGATGTGGGTATATTGCCCATATTCAATATCCCAGACCTACATATTTACAGGGAAGGTGGATCTAAAAGATACGAATATCAAAGAAAGATTCAGTGGGAGAAACAAATCCTTGTAGTCGAGAAGTTGCAGATGGAAAGGATCATAGATCAAAGAATTGGTAAGAAAACCAGAAGGAAGACGTATTTTGAAAACTTGGTAGAGTGGAAAGGATGACCAGTAGAATATGTCAACTGGGTTAATGAAACAAAGATCCAGAAGCATGGAAAATCGGTGCAGGAGCTCATGGACAGGATTCCATGAATTTTTCAGCCAAGGGAGTATGATGCAGGAGCATCGCCAGCAAAGGATAAGTGTGGAAGACAGTTGCGCACACTAGCACACCTTTTGAAATATTTTGAATTTCAAATTGATCAATGTATTAATGAGATATATGACATAATTTTTGAGTTATAAATGTGTTTAAATGTTTGAAGGCTGAACCATCATGAAAGGTTAATGGAGAAATGTATTTCATTTTATGGATTGGATCGCAGTACAAACTGGGAGCATGTGATTTTATTTGTCTGACGTAACATTTATTGTAATAGGGATTGAGTAGTTGATATCTTTTAATTCCATTTAAGGTAGCGTAGAGTGGTTGGAGAGAATGCTCGAAGAGAACCCCTTTGTATAAAGCTTTGTAATATTGCCCAGTAAGAGTTGTTGTTAGTTGTTGATGATGGTTGTTGTCGATTGTTGATGATGGTTGTTGTCGATTGTTGATAATCATTGTTGTTGTGGATAGAGGAGAACCGAGAAACAACTGAATCTATCTTGTATAGGTAAAGGAGTAGTGAAGAACAATTTATGTATGTATACAAGTTTCAGTTGGATGAATATAACAGATATATATTGTCCCAAATCTGTGTTGGTTATGTGTCTATCTGAATGAATGGTATAACTTATGTTATTTTTCAATTCTTTGTTATTTATGTTCTTAAATCCATGAATGCATTTTCTTTGTTGAATGTATGAATCAATGTGGGGAATAGATAAGTTTCAATCATTCTCTATAGTGAGTGAGTGCAAGGTGTGCATATTGTCCACAAGGAGTGCATGACCAAGTCTGTTTCGACTCAAAATCTCAGAAGAGATAGTGGAACTTATATGTATGCAAGGAGTGAAGAATAGAGTTTTCAGACTTGAAATCTCAGGAAGGATAGTGCGATTCAGCCACGAGGGATAGAAGTGTCTGGAGAACAGTCACAAGGAGTGTGAAATCATTCAAAGAGTAGAAAGAGTAGATGAAACTATGTTGCAAGGTGTGCACAAGCCAATAATTCGACTAAGCGTCGAAGAGAATTGTTCAGAGGAACAAAGGAGGACCAAATTAGTTAAGCTCAGGAGGGAGACAGGAGAAAATATTAAAGGAAAGAAATCCTTGAACTTCTCGTAAAGGCCAGTGGACAAGATTCATTCTCAGAAGGAGAAGAACGATCCCATATTGTTAGATCTAGTGAGTTGCAAGGTGGAGAACGATGAAGCATTTCGGTACCTTGGAGAATCGACAAGTTGGAAAATTGATGAAGACTGGGTCTCAAATTCTAAAGTCATGATTCAATTTCGACTGTTGATCATAAGAGGGCACATGGAAATAGGATCCAAGAATTTGGAAATCGGGAGATTGGAGGTTGAGAGTGAAAGGGATAGAGTTTCATGGGGTCGCGAAGTCCGAACCACTTCGGGCCCGACGGATTCGAGGAAAACCATGGCATGAGTTTAGAGAAGTGGGGATGAGTGCTTTAGGAAGGAGTGAAGAAAAGGATTTAGGATATCCATGAAGTCCGATCCACGAAGGACGTAGACCCATGATCACAACCGCGATTACTTGCATAAGAGCCTATGTGTGTCTGGGTAAGATAGTTCTGGGTGCCTGCAGGGACCCAAGGAGTCGTTCCAACTCAAGAATTCAAATGATCCAAGGCCAGGATGTCAAGCAACCCTTTAGAGGGAAGGGAGTTTGCGCCAGGGGGGAAACCACATAATGATTTTATTATATTTATTTAATAATTACATTCAAGGAAGAACCAACTTCCAAATCTCCAAATTGAACTTAAAGGAGGCTCCAACCCTCTAGTTTCTCAGGCTACAACCTAAGGGAAGCTCTAACTCCCCAATTATTTGGCTACAAAAAAAGGAGGATACAACCCCCTATGTTCTATGGCTACAACTATAAGGTGGATACAACCACTTATCCTTGACCTGTCCTGTCGTCCTGAAGTTAAATTTCACATAGATGATGAAACCACTACCACACTGTCACTATGATATTTACCACTGTAAACATGTACCAATCTATGACAACAAACTGTACCCAACCTGTACCAATAGATTGAGATCAACTTGCACCTGTAACCATCTTGTACCAACATAAACCAACAGGTACGCGACCTATTTGTTCTACAACTCGCATATGTACATGCTATGTATATACTACAACCTACATATGTATGTGGCTTGTCTATACTGCAGCCTATGTATGCCTTCTAAAACTAGGGTTTTCACCTTCCTGGATAAATTTGACCCTTTGTTGCCTCTGTCATATCAACCTACAACCTGACAGTGTGTCTAAACTATAGTTATTACCTGTGCATCCATCCTGATACATATCCTTTAACAAAATGCATCTATGGATCTCTAGTCATGTGCCATACATGTGTATACAATCATGAACAAGTGTGATAACCCTCACATGGACTAGACATCAAACCCTTACTGTTATTCATCCTAAAACTATACCAAAAACTTCAATAATATGACATAACCAAAATCCCTCAACCACGTATCACAAAAACCTCAACCAAATACCAAGAAATACAAGATATCCCTCACACTCAAGCTAACAAGATGTGCCAATGATAGATATCAGATATATCGACTTTGTATTATTGTAGATATAACTTATATAGTAAATTCCATACAACCAATAACTTATATAGGGTAAATCCTCAAACCCCCATAACCATATCTGATGCAGACAACAATATCCAACTACACATAGAAATAAGACATGCCTTTTGAACCTGTAGACAAATCTATTGTTCTTGATCACTATAGACCTTCCTAGGAGCTTGCTTTTAGACTCTAGATACCTGAAATCTTCATCTCCTCAACTTTTCATGGATTTTCCTTAATGTAAACGACCTTTCCTTCTTTAGCATGCATATGCATGCACTTTATTCTCCTTCAACCTTCGTATCTACATGTTTTTTTCCACTACATCCTGCATACACCTCAAAACCTAAGGGTTTTTCAGTAATTCTACAATTCCAAAACTTTCGTCACCAACCCTCTTTTTCTACCTCATACTTGTGTAGCATTAGATGTATCAATGTGTACCTATAACAAACCTTTCACAAATAGTAGATATTCAATGTGCTCATTAGGTGCTAATAGGTGTTAAAGTAAGATTTCCCTCACCCTATGCAATCTTGCAGAGAGGGCCTTATTCGATTCCCCCATGCAGAATTACTTTCCTTGATTGATAAATCAAGAGAAAAAATAAATATTTTTCCACTTGTACGCACCTTGTAAGCTAAACAACATGCGTATACGTTGGTTGTTCCACTACAACTCGTGTACATCAGGATTTGTGCCAGAAAACCAAAATTAAATGTCGGGTTTCCATGTCACGACAGGATATCTCTGATCCTTGGCCTTCCATATACTGGAAACGTTTCGAATCGACCCTTCAGTTTCATTTTAAAGGCTATAAAGAAGCCAATTCTGAGCTATGGAAAAGAGGAGAGAATTCAACTTTGAGAGAAAAGTTACTCTGGAGAAATTATTACTTCATTATTGAGTTTGCATCCCTTTGTCCTTTAAGTTTGAACACAGTGTTCAGCCCCCAAGATCTCCCCTTATTGATGGAGAACCTCTTTGTCTCCCTTATATGAGCTTTCCTTTGGTAGAGGATTGAAGTGGTGGAGGCCCATTTGGAAGGAATTCATTTTCCTTGTTCCGAACTGTGCCGACATGAAAGTCTGTAATGTTTTCACTTTTGTTGATCATTTATTAATAGAAATACTCCTTTCCTGTCCATTTGATATCTTGCAAATACATGTGTTATGATCCATGAGCATGTTTGTTTTGTATATTGATGGATTATGCTATCTAATGTGCTAACCTATTATATTATCATTATATTATTTATTTTCTTGTTTGTTGAGAACTTGTTGCAGGTATAAATATTTGGGTCAAAATGATCAACGGTGGACATCATCAAATGTTTGGATGAGGTAGGCCTCTTTATTATCTCTCTTGCACATTAGTTTATATATCATATGTTGGAATTAAGTCGATTTCTAGAGTCATACATGTCTATTGTAGTTCACCATAACCATAGAGATATTTTCCTCGTAACAATAGGAGACCCTTGATCTCTTATTTATACTTTCCAAGCAGCTTCCTCAAGGGGTTGTGTTCTAACTCACTTTACCCAACTTACTTATTTTAGGGCTAACCCACTTCTGACTACTTGTCCACTTACAACCACTTTATCCATAAATAGTAATTTCTCTCCACTTCTAGTTGGAACTAACTTTATTATTTTATTTATTTATTTTTCAACCACTTTGACTTACCCATAAATAGTAAACTCACTACTTCTTGTTGCAACCATTTTATTATTTAAATAATTTCTCTTTGCAACCACTTTGACTACTTTATTATTTAAATAATTTCTCTTTACTCACAACTTCTTGTTGCAACTAATGTTTATATAATTATTCAATTCATAAATTATTTTCCCTTAACTAACTTATTTTTGCAACCACTTTATTATTTAATTTATTTCTTGGGTAGCCACTTTGACTATTCAATCTTATCATCACAACTACTTTACCATAATTACCAAACTCACAACTTCTTGTTGCAACTAATGTATTTTTAATTATTTTCTTAATGCAACAACTATACCCATGATTAACTCCTAGTTACCATGAATTTGAATAGTACACTTCTTCTAGGATCTTCTAGAATATATGACTTCTTTGACCTTCTAGGGGCTTCTAGATAACTCATGAGGGTTCTCCAACTTCACATGGCCATAAATCTCTAACCGTGAGGAGTTATGTGACATTCGACATATCACCAGAAATGGCATGACATGTACTATCCACATAGAATAGTATTAGCTACATATTCATTGATATTCATGCTTTTATACCTCAAACAAACTCGAGTCCTTTACCTATACCTTTGTGCTACCAGAATTCACTACCGAAATTCTCCAAGGGTTGAAATCCAACTATAAGGGTTGAAATCAATATAATGTCACTCTCCAATGTTTGAAATCAATGAAAAGAAAATATCAAAACCAATTTTCCATCAATCTAAACGAACTTTCTCACAATCTCCCCCTTTGGAATTAATGGAAACACCAACATTGATGGCAACACTTAGTCATGATAACATCCATGCTCATACTTCTCATCATTGTTTCTAACTCTCCCCCTTTGACATCAATTTAAAAGGGTATCTCCCTTCGGCGAAGCTCCCCCTAATTGAACTCTCCTTGGCACTATTCCCCTGTCTAAATACCTTTGATATTTATCTATGTTTCTAAGCCTATGATTACTCTCTCCCTTCATCTGAATAATATATTCCCCTTTTACAATGGCTATCACTTTGATGCAACACTGAATTAATATCACTCATGCTTCCCTTGTGACCATCTCTCCCCCTAGAATCATACCTCCGTGCTTTCTCTCCAAGCATCTAACTCTCTATCCATGCATCTAAGAAATGTCTCCTCCTGGAATCATACCTCTGTTCTTACCTCTCTGTCCGAAAAATTCTCTGAATTATCTTTCTACATGTCTTCCTACTTCTATTTCTCTCCCTTGACTTCTCTACAAGATGTTGTGTAGATGGCATGTAGGGATTCCTATACCTGCTTCCTTCTGGATTTTTTGTCCAACGGTGCTTCCTTGTGTAATTAAATGAAATATATGAAAAACATTCAAGAATAAGAATTCAAATATTGTTGTGTCATTATTATCCATTATGATAATGTTCCTTTATTTCTAAACCACTCTCTAAACCAATATATGAACCAATATTTGAATCCATTCTCTCATCCACTATCATATATCTATCCAAACCTGCTAAGTGTTCTTACGAATCTATCTCTATTTGTACTTTCCATGACTCTGATACTCAACTATCCACAATGTCGACCCATATTTCACTATAGCATTATGAATTATTCACTATTACAACTGATCATCAGATGTAAAATGTGTCCACTGGTCTTCTCTATCTTTAATCCAAACTCTCCATATATGGAACAACCTGTGTTGAATATATCCTTGTCTAAATACAATCATATACTTCTTCTTGTGTAATTTTTTCAATTGATCAATCTGTCATACTAAACTTCTTCTAATTGACTGATCTGAGTATGTCTACTCGAACTTTATAAGATGCTCAAAATATTGTTCTTTGATCTGTCTCAGCTACTGCATAAACTCCCCTATATAATATTCATATTACCTAGCAATCTCCAAGCTGGATGTCTCAGAAAAATTTCTGCTTGGATACAGAGTCATCGTCATCATTGGTAGACTCAACATATTTATGAACCATGACTTCTTTCTTTCTATCTGTGGATTCATATTGCACTACAATTACTGAAAGTACAATCTCTTGAACATGTTCTTGTTGGCCCTTGACCAAGTTTTGAAGAGTACTTGGTCTTACTCAACCACTTTTGGGACTGCGATATCTTGCTAAGGAAGGAGCGCAACGCGAAGCAGGAAATAAGGAAGCAAGACCTATTTTGGGGTCCATTTTATGGTTTTGGGTTGATGTAACGGGAAACGGATGTCGGCCTTGTTGGAAAATGTTTAACAGGTAGCGTATGCTTGTCATTGATGGCAAGTACAACAGTAAAGATGGCATGAGTATAGGAAGAATGTAACAGACGGCCATCAGAAGCAGTTTGGGAGGACGCTGGAGAGGATGGATGGCATGCTTTATAGGCAATATGTGCTTGTCATTGATGGCAGGATCAGAGTGTGCATCGATGGAAAAATAGGAACAATGTAAGCTCAGGAGGAATTAGCGCAGAGTCGAATGCTGTGCGTAGGTTTGCACCAGGGATGAGGTTAACTCATGGCTAAAGCTCAAGGGAGATAGTGTACTTAGGATCACAGGTGGATCAAAGGTCGAGGCCTTTGACACTTAGAAATTCTTCCAAGTAAGGAGGATGCGTAAGCTTGGAGGAGAAGTGTCAGTGATTGTTGGATCCCATCCCGAATTCCCGATGACCGTCAGATCTCAATGTAGACAAGAGGAGCGCGCAGATATGGAGGATAGATCTCGGGCGTTAGATGCAAGTGTAGGGTCCGACCACCGTTGGATCGAGGAGAACCTGCACGTTATTTAAAGTGCAAGGAGTGGAGGGCTCACAAAATCCTGAAAGAAGGAGGACCGTCCATCTTCACGCAGGACACGTGGGGATAGATCGTCAGTTCGCTGACTGGAGAGTCAAAGGAATGATGTTCCCTAACCTCTCGAAATCGCGATATCTAAAATTGCGATTTAATCTCAACCGTCAGATTAAGGTTGAATCTGGACTGTTGATTCCAGTCCATGTTGGAGTTTCGGGGATCGAGAGTTGGAGATGTCAAGTAATATCATCCACTGGAATCCCGATTTCACAATATGAAAAATCGGGACTTAATCACAGCCATTGAATCAAGATAGAATCTGGACCGTTGATCCAAGTTCCTTTCGGGGTTTCGAGGATCAAGTGTTGAAGATGTCAAAGAATATTACCGGATATCGCAATATGCGAAATCGTGACATAATTGCAACCATCAGATCAAGATGTGATCAAGACCGTTGATACGACTTCTTTACGGAGTTTTGTAGATCGGGATTTGGAAGTGACAAGAACATTCACCACAGGAATGTCGAAATCGCAATATGCGAAATTGTGAAATGATCTGAACTGTCAGATCAAGTGTTGATCGGGACCGTTGATCCCAAACCATTTCGGGGTATCGGGGATCGCAACTTGGAGAGTTGAGATGCCTCATATCCAGACTCACAAAATGTGAAATCGTGAAAGCGCCTTATGCATAAGGCTATGGTCACAGCCCTTGGTCACATCAACAAGAGATGGAGGAAAGAGCTAGAGCAACCAAGCTCGTTTTCGGGGATCGCGACTGGGGATGTTGAGACACATGGTCAAACGAATGCCGAATTGTCGAATGTTGAAATGACAAAATGAATGCAAGATCCCATGAAATCAATCCAATGGTGCAGGTGAATTTGAACAAGATCGGAGGGCTACCGTAGCACGACATAGTATAACTGCCAGAGGACTCAAAGACACTTGGGGATGATTGAAAGAGAAGGTGAAGAGCCTCTGGGAATCTTCAAGAGGGATGAAGATGTTCATGAAGGATATTGACAGCTGGATGGGCATTGAGGCCTATAACTGAAATAGAGAAGGTGAGCTCGACTGTCACAGAGAAGAAGAAGAGTCTCAAACTGCTAGAGAGACTGTGGAATCTCAGTACAACATACAGTGATGTTGAACTATTGGAAAATGACCAGAGAAGATGAAGAGTCATGATGATGATCAGACAGAGCACTCAAGTTGTGGAGGAATTTGGCGCGGAGTGAGCATGCAGAGGCATTGCGAAGATTGCATGCACAAAGAAAACAGAGACTATAAGAATGCAAAAGAAAGAAGAGAGAAGAGTAGTCATTGTGTAGGAGGATTCAAGTGTGAGCAAGGAGGCAGAGCGCAGGAGTAGAAATGCACAGTAGAGGAAGGTTTCATTGAAGGGATATGGTGCAGAGAGTATAAAAGGCAAAAGAACAGAAAGTGCAAGGGGCGTGCAGAAGACATTGATGCAGATAGGGCAAAGTAGCGTAACAGAACAACAACAGGGCTGGTAAGCCATTGAATAATTTT
>SNQJ01S0125954.1:0-17121 GCA_010110895.2 Picea sitchensis | reverse complement strand
CCAGGGGGTTGGTGCTTCCTTCTAGTGGGTGCTAGAGAAAATAGAGAGTTGGTGCTCTCAGCAAGTTGCATCTTGCAAAAACCAGAGGTTGTAGCCTCACAATGAGTTGGTGCTCATATGTATGATAATGTACAGAATGTAGATAATACTTATCATATAAAGAAAAAGAGGTCTTTACCTTGTATGGGTTTCCTCGGGAATTATTTGTCTCTATCTTTCTCATATATGTGATTGATGTTGAATGTGCCTTTGTTTATTTCTCTGCATTATTGTGATCATCATTGAGTGCCTTGTAAAGTTTTAAAAGAAGCATAATTTTTTAAGCACATATACAACTGATTCACCCCCCCTCTCAGTTGTATAACAGGCCCGTGGGTTTACCCACATTTAGGCCCATTTTGTAATCTATAAATAGGAAATATAGATAGTAAGATAGGAGAGATAGTAATGTAGTACATCTATGTGATGTATGAATGAAAGCTTAGTGCTAGTAATGGGATATGTGTGATCGGATGTATATTAGAATGATCTGTGCATGAGATCAGAGAGCTAAGTGCAGGTTGTTATAGTCTGATGCTAAAGATCAAGGAAGAAGGATCTAGTGAGTTGTGCAAATCTTCTGTTCTGTGCAAAGTAAGGGTCATTAAATCTCTGTGTTGTAACTACTTCACCAAGATAAGATAAAGAAGACTTTGTGGACGTAGCCCCAGGGTGGGGGTGAACCACGGTAACTGTGTGTACAGTGTTTTGTGCTTCGCTCTTATGTATGTATCTCTTTCCTGGCTAAGTGCTTGATGTGGTTAAGTAGATCTAGTCATGCTCTGTGTTGTTGATGAATGAATGAACATTAGATCTGATATATGAGATGCTTAGTGCGTGATATTTTTAATCTAACCTATATTGTTGCGAATAAGTACTGATTCATTATTAGTATAAGTATTCACTGCGATGCTCTGTGACTTCTGCGAAGTATATTAATGAATATATGTTAAGGAATAACTGATGCTAAGTGCACTATAAGAAAGATAATCATAGATCTGTGTCCCATCTAAGGTTGCAGACACCTGAGTCTTGCAACCACCCCTGCCTCTACCTCGGGTGAGACTTGATCTGCTTCGCTGGTGTTTCCTAAAGGGCCGGTAGTTAGGGCTTTGTCGGTGTGCTCTTGATCTTTAAACCCTGGGTCTTCCCCTATTCCAACAAATGGTTTCGTTGCTAGGACCTGGAACTGTGATTGTTGGGAACTGAAGAATAAGAAGCTTTGTGTGAAATAATATTTGTACATAGATCTGTTTCCCTAGTGCGCAATGTTCTGTTTGACCTGTGAAGGTTTGTGCCAAGAAAAGAGGTCAGATCTGAAGAAAGAGAGGTCCGATCTGAAAAAAAGAAGTCAGATCTTCAAAGAAAAAGGTAATATCTATAAGCTTTATGCCTCGATAAAGGTAAGAATAGTTAAAAGTTTTATATGTGGAAGCTTTGTGCTCTGTAGAAGTAAGATAAGTGAAATTTTTTGTTTCTAAAGCATGGATCTAGGTATGTTTGATAGATTCTTTCCTAGCTTCAAAACTAGGGCATTAATAGATGAAAGAAAGTTTGATATGAATAGATTTGATAAGTATAGCAATAGATATGTTATACCTATGCATCAAAAGAATGTTTGGACTAACAAGTGGATGCAGGCTCCTAGAAATTTTTTTTTGCAGGTTAGCCACCATGATCTTGGTGCGCAGTATAGAAGGAGTTAGGGAACATCCAAATAGATGAGAGGATTAACTCTCTGTTATAGTTGCAGATGATCAGGACATCTTGCTAAAGAATTCCCTGGGAGAAGACCTAGTTGCCTCTGTTGTAAGGATATGGACCATGAAGTATTGGATTTCCCTAGAATGATTGCTAGGATTGAAAAGTTTAATATGGAACAAGAAAACCCCGAGGGAGATCAAGAGACCAATATTATAGAAGAAACCTAGAAGGAATCAAAAAATATATTGCTACAGATGAGAGATACCTTGAATGACCACCGACATGTTAGGATATCAAAGATCTTCAAAGAAAAGGAGAAAATCGAAGCGAGAATAGGGGACTTTGACATTGACTGTACTATTAATGAAGAAGCGCAAGTGAACATTATGCTAGAAAGAACTTGGGAAGCTATAGGAAATCTTGTCATGATTCGTTCCCTAGAAGGAACAAGTTTCTTCATAGGAAAGCTAGTAAACCTATGTGGAAGGCTCGCCCACATACATATGACTGTCAATGGAACTTCGACATAGGAAGACTTTGAGATCATTAAATTTGTTGAAGACAACGCCTCGTTTACCATGCTCATAGGAAAACCCTCGATTGATAGAGAACAAGCCAGACAAAGAGAAGAAGAGAAAGTGTTGGAATAGAAGAAGCAAGAGTTAAAAGAATTGATGACCATAAGGATCGCGCACTTGATTGAAGAACAAAAGAGAAGATCATAGATATTTAATATTAGTACCTCTGGTGTCGAAGCTAAGAGAACACTTGAGGATCTGCATAAGTTCGAGTTACCTATTTTTGATAAAGAAGAAGTATTATCAAGGAACCCTAAGAAAGATTTTCCACAGTGCGAAGTAACTAAGACCACAAAAGATAAACATCAAAATGGTAATAGCATTACTGAGATGAAACACACTGGGAAGAAGGCTAGGAAGCTAAGAAATAAAAGGGATAATACTGTAAGGTTACAAGAGGTTCTAGAAGACATTTCACAGCAAGAAGAATTGCAGAATGGGAGCTTCACCGAGATATCAGAACAACGACATAGAGTACTTTGCCACGACGAAGCAATATAGCCATTGGAACTGATATACCCGTTCAACCGCCACTCCAAATGGATCGAAAAACAGTTATGGGTTACCACTAGACCATTGGATAGTACCAAAATGGATAGAATGGAGTTAATGAAGACCCCATGTCTGTTGCAAGCAGACCGTTGCTGAGATTGCCTACTTAACCAGACGCACCATGCACCGAGAATACTTTTTTCTAACTGAGAATCTGAGCGCGAATCCTGAGATTTACTTTCCCTAAGATCATTTCCTTACTATTCACCATCGTCTCTGAATTCCTTTTTCACTCAAGCCAGTTGACCCAAGTTTGTATGTCGAATGAGCTCAGTGCTGCTAAGAAAATTGTTGAAGAATTTCTAATTGATTTAATGGATGAGAGAGACATGTCAGAACACAAAATGTCTATAGGTGTACACCCATCATCCTCAGGTGTACTGGCAGCTTCCCCTTCCACTACTCGAGCAAGACCATCCCGACCACCTTCGGAAAGATGATCTAAGCTCGAAAATGACTTCACCACTGTGAAGATGATCCCAAGCATCTTGCCTAAATATATCAAGATTTTGTACCCAAAGACTTCGACTATGTTGTAGTCACTGCGTACCTCCCGAAAGGGGTGCACGCAGCTCATGCTGACCAGGAGAAGCTCACCTTATTGAAATTCATTGGTTTTAACCTTGGATATCACAAGGTATATAGTATTCTAGACCCACACAAGTATTTGACTATTACAAAATGAAAGAACCCCAAGATTGTACCACATCAATGGACGCATAACCTTGCGTAGTCAACCCTCCTCAACGTAATGAAGATTCCACATTTCGGGAGGCATCAGGAAGTAAATGCCTATGTTTGACTATTGTTGTCTTGCTTCCATGGAGGATACGTATGGTTGGATTAGTGCATCACCGTGTATCTCATTATGATCAATCAGATCACTGGGATAAGCATGCAGGGCCCTAACCCGCAGGATTTTTACCCTAGAAAGACCGCAAATCGTTCTCTTTCTCAACGAATAAAAGACACATATGGAGATATGGAGAAAGGAACACAAGGTTACAAGGTAGCCTCCATTGAGAATGTAGCAGTACGCTTTGGTTTCCAGCTGATCGCAGGCAAGTTAGTTCGAAAAAATAGACCTACACAAGCGATCAGATTTGTACTTGACCTCGCAGGGAACTGCGCGGAGGGTCTATAAATGAACTAGGCAAATACCTCATAAATCAGCTAGAGATGGATTGTACACAAGTGCAGGACCAAGGGTACGAGTTCCACTTTAGCTGGTTTCTCATACTCATTGCCTTCATCATGTGGGAACTGCATGAGGGAGCCACGTTTCTGGAGATCGAACCCTTCGAACCCCTGGCCATGAAGTTATGTACGTTGTGGTACTCTAGCGAAATGAACAAACAATGGCAGTCCAATGATGTCTTCCATGCATACTACATTCAGTTGAAGAATTCCATTCAGTCAACACCACACATTAAACCCAACACTCTTCATAGGTTTCGACCTTTGATGAAATTCAGCGCAGATCATCACTTCATCTACATCACAGCGCACACAAATGAGCACAAACAACAAATCCAGTCATATTACAAGATGACAAAATATGGCCTGGAGGAGATTACCAAGGAATGGTCAGCAGACCTCCTTGTTGCAGCAGACCACGTAGAGATTTCTGACGTAGATAGCCCTGAAGCTATTCCAGATACACCAGGACCGCACAAGACTAAGAAGGATGTGGAAGTTCAAGATATCCACAGCACATACACGAAGACTGCTTCACTCTCACCTGCGAAGGGAGGTGATGATGAAGAACTAGGGGGCACAAAAATTGAATAGAGCAAAGGCGAGGTTACCTCACCTAGGGATGAGGTAGATCCCTCCAAGAAAAGGAAGATTACCCCACTGAGGCCCTCATCCAGAAAGAAAACTAAGGCCACACGAACCATTCTTAAGACTACTCTTACCCCGGATGATTTTGACTTCTTAATTCCCACACTAAATGATGTCTCATTAGAGCTCGTGGAAAATAAAGAAGTAAAGCAGGAGGAACTATTCTTCCGGATCACGGGTGAATTCAAAGAAGCACAGTAGGCACTTCAGTCCAACCAAGCAACTTTTGCATCACCATTAATAATGGAAATATCAGGAACAGGCGATGAGCCCACACAGTTACACCAGATCACCGAGAAAGTCAAAGCTCACCTTCGACAAGCTCAAGAAGACATAGTGAAAGCCACTGAGGCTTTGTCACAAGAATAGAGAACACATGAAGAGAGATAGAGAAAGGAAGAACAAGAGAAGCTTGACTTACAAGCAAAACGGGAGGAGGAAAAATCCCAATTACAGCAGCGCAAGGACCAGTTGCTAGCAGAGCAACTTGAAACACAGGAAAGAGTTCACAAGGCACTGCGCTCTGTGACAATCATAGAAGTGAAGATGGAAGATCGTCTTGCACAATAGGTAACCCAACTGGAAGAAGTAATCCAGCAAATTCAAGAGCACATCACGGATATGGAGCTTCATACTGTGCTTGAGACACCCCAAGAGATAAGAGATCTAAGAGAAGCCACTGCTCAAAGCGTAGTCGACCGATTAAAAACTTTTTCTTCGAAATGTAGGTAGCCAAGCACCATAAGCACCCATACCTATGAAACCCTCACAGAGAATCTAGAATTGCAGACATTGGAGGCACGAATCCATGAAGAAAAGTAGCATGCAGACGTGCTACAAGCACAGCTGAAGTCCGTGACCCCAGTCGAAAGAATGAAGAGTTTTGCAGAGAAACACGTAGCCCAACAACAAGTACACACATTGCAAAGTAAAGTAATGGATGTCTCTCAATGACTGCAACCACTCCAAGAGAAGGCATGCCAACTGTTCGTCGAACTTGAAAGCCAGGGATCTCAACTCGAATAGGGTGTCATCACTGCAGAACAACGCCTGGAAGGACCTCTCAATGATGCAGTACTCCAAGAATTTACTGAACAAGAGGTTGTCACACTGCAACAGGTCGAAGCCACTCGATCCAAGCTTGAGGCATTCAAAGAGAAATTGGTCAGACCTGAGTGAATAGGGACGAGTCACAGGTGAGTGTTGGGGGCCTGTTGGCCCTTCACCAAGTTTTGAAGAGTACTTGGTCTTACTCAACTACTTTTGGGACTACGACAGCTTGCCAAGGAAGGAGCACAATGCGAAGTAGAAAATAAGGAAGAAAGACCTATTTTGGGGTCCATTTTAGGGTTCTAGGTTGATGTAATCGGAAAGGGATGTCGGCTCGTGGGTTTACCCACGTTTAGGCCCATTTTGTAATCTATAAATAAGCAATATAGATAGTAAGATAGGAGAGATAGTAATGTAGTACATATGTGTGATGTATGAATGAAAGCTTAGTGATAGTAATGCGACCTGTGTGATTGGATGTATCTTTGAGTGCTATGTGCATGATATTAGAGAGCTAAGTGCAGGTTGTTATAGTCTCATGTTGAAGAAGGATCTAGTGAGCTATGCAGATCTTCTGTCCTGTGCAAAGTAAGGTTTGTTAAAGCTCTATGTTGTAACTACTTCACCAGGATAAGATAAAGAATACTTTGTGAACATAGCCCCAGGGTGGGCGTGAACCACGGTAACTGTGTGTATAATGTTTTGTGCTTCTCTCTTATGTATGTATCTCTTTCTCGGCTATGTGATTGATGTGGTTAAGTAGATCTAGTCATGCTTTGTGTTGTTGATTAATGAATGAACATTAGATCTGATATATGAGATTCTTAGTGCTTGATCTGTTGAATCTAACCTATATTGTTGTGAATAAGTATTGAATCATTCTTAGTATAAGTATTCATTGCGATGCTCTATGACTTTTGCGAAGTATATTAATGAATGTATGTTAAGGAATAACTGATGCTAAGTGTGTTGTAAGAAATATAATCATAGATCTATGTCCCAGCTAAGGTTGCAAACACCTGAGTCTTGCAACCACCCTTGCCTCTACCTCGGGTGAGACTTCATTTGCTTCGCAGGTGTTGTCGAAAGGGACGGTAGTTAGGTCTTTGTTGGTGCGCTCTTGAGCGTTGAACCCTGGGTTTTCCCCTATGCCAATAGTTCCTTATTTACCTACTCTTATTTTCTTTCATTTCTTCTCCAAAACTTTTTGTATATGGCATTTTCTTTTTTCTTTGAAGATTTGTCTTCATCTCATATTATTGACAATGTTGTGATCTTTGGGACCCAGTCTTTGTTCACCTGTTCTTCTTATTTTCTTTTCCATACTTTCTTATATCTAATATCAATGTTCTCTTTCATGGAAGTATTGATGATGCTTTTACAATCACAAGATATGTGTCCAAATTTATGACATTTGTTACATTCAATCCTACATGGGGCCACATAAGAATTTATTTCTTTAACATTTCTTCCATAAGCCCTGCAATATGAAAACTTATGTCCAAAGTTAGTACAACAAAACCAATTACCATAAACAAAATTTACATACCTAGGAGTGAATTGTGTAGTCCTATTGAATTCCTACCTTGGATGATCATGATTGAAGCTTCTTTGTGGCTTGAATGTGGAGGGTGTTCTTGGAGATGTATCTTTATCAGTTTTCTTAGATTTAGGTTAACCATGATTCCTTCCTTTGAGTACTTTTGCATAAATTTTTCTCTTTTATTCATTCTTCTTTTCTGGCAAACTAGAATGCTTCTCCTCATTATCAACAACTAATGTGGATGTTTGTTTTTCTTCAACATTCTCGTTGAGCTTGGAAACTTTGAATCTTAGTCTGAAAACTTCTTCTTCAATCTTCTCTACCTCTTCTTTGTTATTCATTATCTGAGACTTCATGACTTATTTTATTCTGTTTGCTTCTCCAAGTTGTATTTTCAATGTAATTATTTCTTCTTCAAGTCTTCTATCTTCTTAACCAAACTCTTCCTCAAGCTATTTTAAGTCATCGATTCTTTCCTTGGTATGATCTGTCAGTTTCTTTTCTCTATTTTTTTCTTTTTCCTTTTGTGATGCTATGTTGGATTCTAAACACTTCTTTTGATATTCCATAGTTTCTTCAATTATTCTATCCTATTTTAGCTGAGCTTTTAAATTCTTGATGATCTTCTAAACGTCTTCGAAACCTTAAACACTTTCCTTTTGCTTCATCAATTCTTTCTTGAGTGACTTGTTTTCTTGTCTTTCTTTATTTAGTTCATTTAAATCACTTATCAATTCTACTTCACAATTTTCCTCTATTTCAATTGGATTTTCCATCTCATTAACTTCAGGGCATTGAATTTCAATATGTCCATGTTTCTCACAATTAAAGAAAAAAACATACTTTTGTTGATTACGTACTCTTCTTCTTCTTAATATTTCTAACATGATTAGCATCTTTCTTCATGTTTTGTAACTACATCTTCTTTGGCATTATCTGACTCTGTGATGGGTGAATAATAGATATCATGTAACTTATCCCAAATTTATTTAGTCGATGAAAGTTTACCCATCTTGTCCTTAAATAAATCATATAGTCCTTACAAAATGAAGCCCATTTCACTTTTGTTATTTTTCTTCAATTCCTTCTTGGTTGTAGTCTTTTCTTTCTTTGTAGCATTATATCCTGTCATAATTGAATACCAAATATAATATCCATGTGGCTTTAAAACTTTTCATGTTCTTATGCTCCACATGTAACACTTTAGACCACTTTTACCACCAAACATTAGTACTCCATTCTCATTAATTTCCATGATCTCCTTCTAGTGGTTAAACTATCTCTTGAAGGAATCAACTCTTATACCAATTTTTGGATTACTAAGAGGGGGGCTTAATTAGTAATGAACAATTTATACCACTTATTAATCATTTTAACCACAATGTATATTCCTTTAACTTATTGAACAATGTTTATGAGTTCATCATTAATATGTTATTGCATCATATAAAATTAACATCCATCAGTGCATAATAAACAATAATAGACACATCCACAAAATGCATAGTACACTAGTATTTTACGTGGAAAACCAATGCGGGAGAAAAACTCAGAATGATTTTATTATATGTATTTAATAATTATAGTCAAGGAAGAACCAACTTCCAATTCTCCAGCTCCAACTAGGAGGCTCCAACCCCCTAGTTTTTTAGGATACAACCTAAGGGAATCTCCAACTCCCCAATTATTTGGCTACAACCATAAGGAGGCTACAACTCTCTATGTTCTTTGGATACAACTAGAAGGTGGATACAACAACCTATCATTTCCCCATCCTGTTGCCTTGAAGTTAAATGCCAAATAGATGATGAAACCACTGCCACACTATCACTGTGAGATATAACACTGTAAACCTGTACCAATATGTAACAATAAATTGTACTGAACCTGTACCAGTAGCCTGAGATCAATCTGTACATGTAACCTTCTCGTACCAACATAAACCAACAGGTACGTTACATGTTTTGTTTGAAAATTGTGTATGTACGAACCCTGTATATACTACAACCTACATATGTACACAAATTGTCTATACTACAACCCGTGTATGCCTTTTGAAACTAGGGTTTTCACCTTCTTGAATAGATTTGACCCTTTGATGCATCTTTAATATCAACCTGCAACATGACACTGTGTCTAAACTATATTTATTCCATATCCATCCATCATCATACATATCCTTTAACCAAATGCAATTATGTCTCTCTAGTCATGTGCTACACATGTGTATACAATCATGAACAAGTGTGATAACCCTCACATGGAATAGACATAAAAATATTAATATTATTCATCCTCAAACTATAACAAAAACTTCAACAATAAAACATAACAAAAATCCCTCAACCATGTATCACAAAAACCCTCAACCATATACCAAGAAATACAATATATCTCTCACACTCAAGTTATCAATATGTGCCAATGATAGATATCAGATATACCGGCTATGTATTCATGTAGATATGACTTATACAGTAAATTCCATACAACCAATAGCCTCTCTATGGTAAATCCTCAAACCCCCATAACCATATCTCATGTAGGCAACAATATCCAACTACACATAGAATAAGACATACCATTTGAACATGTAGATAGATTTGTTGTTCCTGATTACTGGAAACCTTCTTAGGAGCTTGCTTTCAGACAATAGATACCTGGCATATTCATCTCCTCAAGTTTTCATGGATTTTCCCTACTATACTCTACCTTTCCTTCTTCAACATGAATATGTACACGCTCTATTATCCTTCATCCTATGTATCTATGCACGTTGTTCCATTGCAGCCCGCACACACCTCAAAACCTAGGTTTTTTTTCAGTAATTTTGCAGTTCTGAAAATTTCATCATCAACCCTCTTTTTCTACCTCAGACTTGGGTAAATTCAAATGTATCAATGAGTACCTTTAATAAACCTTTCACAAATAATATATATTCAATGTTCTCATTAGGTGCTAATAGGAGATACTTGCTCTCTTCTTTATACTTTCCAAGTAGCTTCCTGACGGGGTTATTTTCTAACTTTCTTTACCCAACTTCCTTCTTTTAGGGCTAACTCACTTCTAACCAGTTGTCCACTTACAACCACTTTATCCAAAAATAGTAATTTCTCTCCACTTCTAGTTGCAACTAACTTTATTATTTAATTAATTATTTTGTAACCACTTTGACTTATCCTTATATAGTAAACTCACCACTTCTTGTTGCAACCACTTTATTAATTAAATATTTTTTCTTTGCAACCACTTTGACTACTTTATTATTTAAATAATTTATCTTTGCAACCACTTTGACTACTTTATTATTTAAATGATTTCTCTTTACTCACAAGTTCTTGTTGCAACTAAATTTTCTATAATTAGTCAATTCATAAATTGTTTCCCTTAACTAAATTCTTGTTGCAACCACTTTATTATTTAATTTATTTCTTGGTCAACCACTTTGATTGTTCAATCTTCTCATAACAACTAATTTACCATAATTAGCAAACTTGCAACTTCTTGTTGCAACTAATGCGTTTTTAATTATTTTCTTAAAGCATCAAATATACCCATGATTAAATCATAATTACCATCAATTTGACTAGTTCACTTCTTCAGGGAGCCTATAGAATAATTGACTTCTTTGACATTCTAGGAGCTTCTAGATAACTCATGATGGTTCTCCAACTTCACATGGCCATAACTCTCTAACCGTGAGGAGTTATGTGATGTTCCACGTATCACCATAAATGGCATGACATGTACTATACATACATAATAGTCTTACCTTCATATTCACTGATCTTCATTCCTTTATACCTAAAAAAAAATCAAGTCCCTTACATATACCTTTGTGCTACCAGACTTCTCCAGGTGTTGACATCAATATCTAAGGGTTGACATCAATCTACAATACCACTCTACAAGGGTTGAAATCAATGAAACCCAACTATCCAAACCAACTGTCCACCAATCTAAACAAATTGTCTGACATACACTGACGTTATTATTTTACATGAGTTTTATGACAACCAATATAGTTAAATTTTACATTAGCTTGGCTTGTTTTGTTTAGGATTAGTTTAGTTTTGGTCATTATTTTTCTTTTAGTCTATTTTGATTTCAATAAGTTAGTCATTTGGAGGAATATATTTTCCCAAACTGTCTAATAGTTTATCATACCATTATATTTTTTTATGTAGGTTGCAAAATGTTTTGTGCAACCAATAGCTTGGGATTTTTACCTTTCATGAAGGTAACTTAGCAAAATGTTAATATAAACTTGGTTTCTCATATTCTTTTGCAACATTTTTTATCAACCAAGATTGTTACCGACTCAACAACTGATTAGAAATATAGTTTATTCATTTATTCTTTACCTCACTATATCGAATCATTTGAATCCTTGGGATTATTAATTGTTCCTGAACGAAAACTAAAATTGGTGCTTTCATGAGAAATATAAAATATAAATTATGTTATTGAAAAATTTGTTATTTTAATGTGTGCAAAGGAATTGCTCATGTCAAGAAGTATTGAGAGATTATAGGTTTATGGAATGTTCTATGTAATTGAATTTTGAAAATTTGTTTTGACTAAACTTCTCCAATAACTCATTTTGCTTGGTTCCTGAAATATTTTCCTTGTTTCACTAAGTAGAAGTTATATTAGAGGATTATGTTACGATTTTTTTTCACTTGATTATCAATTCTTGTAATCTTTCTTGTTCTTAATTTCATATATTTACATTGAGAATATTTATATTGAGCTTGATGTTGAATTATTAACATCGTTCAACTAATTATATTTCTTGGCTTACATTCCAAGCTTTCACTATAGTTTCCCCAGATTTAATAATCGATGCTATGTTGTCTTCTTATTTTTCAGTCAATTTTCATTCTTTCTTGATGACTAACATTCTATCACTAGGCTTATTTTAGTTTAGTTTTATTTTTCACGAATGGGATTCAAATTGAGTGCTTGTTTTCTACTTGTACATATTGCTTCCATATTTTAATTTGAATGATGGTATATTCCCTTAGCATATTTTAATTCTTAGTCTTCCTTGAGGATTTCTCTTTAAATTTGAGTGAGGGGATGACCCAATTCTGGTCACATATTAGAGAATTTTTTTACAAGTCATGAGATGCATGGGCTACTCTATGGTGGTATAAGAGATTATTTGATTTTCTTGTATGAGAGATATTTGTTTCAAACTCTTAGCTTGAATAAAAAAAACACTAATTCTTATTTTGAGTTTGAGACTTGGAACATGCAGTTTTTAGGACACTCATCTATATCCACCCATGATGATATTTGAACAAACCCAACACTCATTTATAATTTTATTGAAGGAAGGGAATATAATGTTTATGGTGTATTGACAAGTGTCTTTTAAATGCATATTTGATCTCATCTTTATGTGGTTGCAGGAGAAGGTTCATAGGGCCACCTCATTTACAGGACTGCTCCATCCTTGAAATGCATGTGGGGGAATCCATTGATATTATTCCTCTTTCCTATACCTCTCTCTACTATGGATGTTGTCTATAGTTTGTAGCCAATAATTAGCATTATGGACTAAGTCTGGTCTTTCATAAGCTTCAACTAGATTTTTTTATATCATCATTACATTGATGAGGACATAACCTTGATATTTATTTGGAACCTTGGCCCTTATTAGGATCTCCCTCATCGAGAAGAGGATTCACCATTTATTACTACCACACCATGGCCTGAAGATCGCAAGGACATGGGATCCACCTTGATTGTATTCCTATCCAAAGAGCTCATAAGATATACTCCATCAGGAATACCTATTTGAAGTGCTAAGTGTTCCTTGTCCTAAGACTAGTCGCAAGCCCAAAATCCTATCGGAATCCTTTATTTGGCTTATCTCATCGGGTTGACTGAGTGAAATACCTTGTTATTTTCCCGAGGTCTCAAAGGTGTAAGTTTCTTAGTACTTATCTCTACTAGTTTCCTCTTTCGACATTCCCTCTCTTGGAAAACCTAGGCCCAAGGCATGTTGAGCTTAATGTATATAGGTCCTTTTCATGTCATCGTCCAATTCTTACTCGCTATTTGTCGCAATAAGAATCACATGTTTTGTCCTAGAGAAAGAACCTATTTCTTTATCTGATCATGTTACTTATTTGTGATCTTAGGATGTCTTCACTCTAGGATGTTCCGCTTGAATTGATTGAAATGTGTCTTGCATCCAGTTGGTGTCGATCTCATTTATTAGATGATTTTCTATTCGGGACGTTGAATTGTCACATGACGTGTTGTATTTTTCCCCTTGGTCATTTTCCATTCTTCACATTTGAATCTGAGTGTACTTGATATCAATATGACCTAGATACCCCCTTGATGCATGGTTACTTGAGCCCTACTTTTATACCTTACTCCTATTTTATATATCCCTATGTGAAAAACCATTACTATAGAACCATGATGGGCATGGAACCCCAACTTGTGTGTAATTTGGCCTTATTTCCTAGTTTGCATTTTTATTTTTATTTTAAATTTTGTATATATTTTGTATTTTTTTCATTTTATTTTAAATTTTATTTATTTATTATTTATTATTTATTATTTTTACAATTATTTATTTCCATTTGTAGTTTACCCTTGGTTTTCCAAAACCACATGGTTTGATTTCACATGGTAATTGGTCATGGTTTTTTATTCCCCATGATTTTCCCTAATATTTACCTTTTACATGGGGAAAATTCAAGTTCACATTGAAAATGTGTTTATATAGATTAGGTTTGTTTTTACATGGATACAATATTTGTTTTACATGAATAGACTATTTGTTACATAGTGTGTTTTTCATAAAACCCTGATGTAAAATATGTACATTCTCATGCCCCNATTTTATTTAGTTTTTAATTTAACTTTTTCATTTTCTCCACCACTCATTAAAATTCAATGTAATCTTTCATGAAATATCTCCCCATATTTCTACCCATGGGTCATCACCTTCGCTTCATGGTAAATTCCATGGGGAATTAACATTAAGAAAACCTTCCTGATTTCTAGGAATCCCCTTCTCTCCGCCCGAGTTTGTTAGAATGATATTGCGCATTATATAATATATTAAAACTTAGGTCCGTCATAGTTTTCCCAACGAGATTTACCTCAGGACATGTTTTCCTCTTTTTCCAAAGCCTCCATCCTGACCACCTTGAATATTATTTTAATACTGTATCAAAAATTTTTATTTAGATAGTTTTCCCATCGATAAGAGACCATCAGAAAGACTTATTGGAATGAATGATTTTTTATAAGTCCAACCATAGGATCCTGATAGCCTATCAGAATGGACCTATCGAGAAGACGTTATCATGATCACCCGGGAGGGATTATATTGGATTATTTTAATATATTTGGAGGAAAACTTTGTGTTATATTTATTTATTATTTTGACATGCAAATATTTATTATTTTAATATTTTTCAAGCCATCAAGAAGTTCAACCCATTGGGATGAGTCCACCGAGATGGACCTGTTGGAAGGTTTTATATTTTATTTTACTATGGGAGTCTGACCATGATATATTGATAGCCTATCAGGAATATCCTGTCGTTGTCGTCGATATTAATCTCCCAGTTTATCTCCATCAAACTCCTTTCTCACCACATTATGGACCATAATTTAATTAAACTTTGGGTTGAATTTTAATTTTGTGGATAATTTTCATTAATTTTGAAAGGTAATTGACCAAAAATACAAAACAATCCCTAGATCCTAAGTCACCTCAAGGTTCTTCTACAAATTAGGTAAAGGAGACAAAATTGTTTTAACCATTCAATTTTGTATTGCCTTATGCATGTGTGATTTTTGTTTTCATGTTAAAGACCAATGACCCTGATTCACCCACACGGAGATTCAGGGTTGTTGAGCACTGATTTTGAAATGGACACATCTTGAGCTAGATGTGTTAGAATCAAGTCAATGATACCTCATTGGAAAGGTATCGAGATGAGGAATGCATTGAGAGAGGAATTAAGACCAAATAAGTAATGGAAACCTTATAAATCATAGAACACATAAGGTCACTATTTTGAGGGTGAAATGAATTGTGCAAACTTCAAACGATCATATACGGGGCTACATGAAACGAAATCAATCTCGAGATATCTCAATAGAAATATTTAAAAGAGTAGAACATGATAGAATAAAAAATATTGACAGATTCAAAATAGAAAACCTCATGAATTGCAAAAAATAGAAGATGTAACGCCCCTGTCGTTATGACTACAAGTGACCCAACACAAAAGAGAGTTTTTTTTTTAGGAAGGCAATAACGACAATAGTTAAATAACATATCTTGATGACGAAGACCATACACACCGACTGGGAAACAGACAACAATGACTTAGCATACTAGCACATCATGCAATTGGATAAAACATGCGATAATCAATAGACAGATAACAACGACTACCAACCTAACACAACCAAGACAATGCCTACAAGTTAAAGGACAACATCAACAACCCGACACAACATCTTAATGACAAGTAACAAGAAAATATCTACGGCGCATAAAACAAAACTCATTAATGCGTTGCAAAACCAAGTACCAACATTCATTAAAGCGAACAAACGCCCACATCGAGAAGCACAGACTCCAACTAGATTATCATTTGCCTCTATCCATCAGGGCACGCAATGATCCCCTCATCAGGAATCCATCCATCACCAGTCAATAGGCGTAATACTAACCATGGAGCAACATAAAATTTATAGACCTTTAACCCCAACTACATCCCTCGCGCTAGGAGACCGAATTAACTATCAAAAGAATGAAGAATAAACCCAAGCACCCAAACAATAAGTCAACAAGAAACAAGGGAAATATGACTACTATAACAATCATACAACACATTAAATTCCTTGCGCAACAAATTCTATTGCAAACATACATCATTTAAGGGACACGATTAGTCCTCGATGAAATATTCCCTCGAGAATCCATTCTACAACAACATGTTATCTATTAATAAGAATTCAACAATCATTAGATCTTGACCCTGACCATTTTAAAAGAAAAGAAAGGAATCGACAGTAGATTAAGTTAGCGGTATGCAGGGATACCATGCGAACCATTCATTAATACTAAATCGTTGTTTATCAATTATTTCACTATCTAACAATAATATCTATGTCTATTACTACTCGCGGTCAACAACAACATCGAGGTCATCTAAACACATGATACTGCTATCTATAAACCATATAAATTGTTGTCATCAATGAAAGGTTTTCTATCAAGTATAAAATTTGTTGTCGAATATATATAAAAACTTGTTGTCTATTATATAAAATTTGTTGTGAGTTATATATAGACGTTGTTCAACATATCGATATTAATATATCCATATTCATATGCAAAATCATATCGATAATTACGCTGTCCCACATGTTGATATCTATGTTCACATTGTCCCATTCACGTTGTCTATATGATAAAACGTGTCCAACAAATCACTGTTACTTACATTTAAAAATGAAATTTGAAACTCTACAAATTTAAACCCACACCAGCAATATCGCTGTGTAAGTGTGTTCAATGGAATTTATACTAAAAAAAGATCGCTATAATAAATCGCAGTATAAAATTGCGATATCAACTCTCTATATTAAATTTAAATTAACCTCAATACATTAAATCTCTATATAATTGAAGTTAAACTCAATGTATAAATTTTCTATAACTAGCAACAACCACATTAAGTAAAAAGTGGTTGATATATGCCGATCGACGCCATTTTCCATTTTTTTTTTAATTAATGGCGTCGATCGGAGTATATC
>SNQJ01S0125952.1:30607-56921 GCA_010110895.2 Picea sitchensis | reverse complement strand
TTTTTTAGATTGAGAATATTTAAGTCATAACTTGTAGCTCACGAAAGACCAGGCACCATGATAGGTTTCTTAATGCATCTGGATTCTTCAAATACTTGCTAATTTCATAACAGGCTTGCCATTTCAGATACTGGGTTCCTATTAATCGGGGGCCACAAATCCCCATTCAGCCTCACGAATCATTTCTTATTGTCACACTGTGGCAAATGGTGACCTTTGTTTTATTAGTTTTCAAAATCCGAATAATTTCTTATTGTCACATAGTGCCAAATGGTGATGGTGAGTTTTGTTTTATTAGTTTTCAAAATCCCCATTCAAAATCCGAATAAATTCTTGTTTTATTTGTTTATTAGTTTTCAGGATGGGATGGATTTTTTTATAGTATTTTTTTAAAATTTTTATGGTGTTGTTTAAACATTCAATTTTTTGATCTGTGTTGTTTAAATTGCACTTTTGAATATTGAATAGACTCAGCATCTTGAAAAATCCAGAAACATTCAGATTATACAAATTTAACTATTTAAATTTGCAGTTCAAACAATTTCTGGCTGGATTTGAAACAAAACTAAATGATAAATATCACTCAAAACTTAAAATCTTTAGACTACTACAATCTTTACTACCACTTCTCAACCTTGGTCAATATTTAAATTCTTCTATCTCAATAAATATTTAAATTCTTTCAATTCTTTTTAAGAAAAGTTATTTTTTCATATAACATGTTACATGTAACATGTTATCAGTGACAACCCCTTCTTCTTTAGAAAAATGATATGACACGTTTTTTTATCTCCTTATCCTTTTGCAATTCTCCCTTTGCTCAATGGAGTAAACCTACTCTTTTCTCCAAAAACAGCACATTATTCCTCTAATTCATATATCAAGCCTCAAGTCTCCTTATCCTTCCAAAAATAGCGGTTGAGCTCTTTCAATCCTCTATTTTTTTTTTTTTTCAGTGCACTTACACTTTTGTTTTTTTCTACTCATTTTGCCATTTTCTAGATTTTTATGTTTTTTAAATGTTTTTTGTTTTGTTATTTTTCAAGGGAATCTTGTGAAATAAATTTGATAGAAATCACAAATTTCTGTTGTTTAAATTGCATTTTTGAATGTATGAGTCAATAAATTTGATCAAAATTACAATTTTCTGTAGTTAAATTGTATTTTTGAATGCACTAATTGACTCAGCCTCCTAAAAAATCCTGAAACACTCAGATTATACAAATTTAACCACTCAAATATGCAGTTCCAATAATTTCTAACAAAATTTCAAATAAAACTAAACAGAAAATATCCCTAAAAATCAAATCAAATTGTAAAAAATTAAATTTAAACTATGACAATCTTTATATCACTTCTTATTAACCTTAGCCAATATTTAAATTCTTTTATCTCTATATACCTAATTTGTATATACTCGACCCATTTTCTGGAGTTAGGTCCCGTGCTTACAAGAGAAAGGCGTTTGGTTGAAAAAAGGAAACAAGCTTACAGGGTAAGGAAAGGATAGATAACAATGGAGAAGGTGTTATCATATATGTGCGCTGGAACATGGGGAAGATAAAGTGATCTTCAAAATTTAACAAATCCTAAAATTACATCTTATATATAAATAAATTATTTCTTAACTTAGAAAGTAAAGATTTTTTTTTTTTTAAAAGATTACTATAAAATGGTTTTTGATTGTAATAATTTTGGAACAATGCAATTATAAATAAATAAAGTTGTACATTTTTATTGCAGTTTCAGTACAGAAGTGTTTAATTTTTCTTAATGAAAATTAATTATATTATTAATCTAAAATTATAATTTCAACAAAAAATATTTTATTTTATTGTACAATAATGATAAACAAAAAAAAATCAAAATCTTAAAATATTAACCATTCAATATAAATAAATTCATATTAAAAATTTGAAAAATAAACTCCAGAGTAAACTAATGTATTCATTTAAAAATATTTTCTCATATTTATTGAAAAGCAGCTTCATAGTAGTTGGTATGATAAGTAATCTTAAGTAAAACTCTTCATAATACAAATTCTATTAAAATTTATATTTATATTTTTTATTTTTAATATTTGTAATATTTATAAAAATACTTATATGTTAGGGAGTGGTGTGATTCTTCTTCCTCCTATGATTGAGGTTAAATTGCAAGGGAGTGGTGTCTTCTTTCTCTTATGATTGAGGTTAAATTGTAAGGGAGTTCTAGTAAATTCTAGATTCTTTTGGATATCATATGATCCTTGTTGTAGTTTTAAAGATGGTGTGATGGATAAGGGTATTTAGAGGATATTGGTGATTGGGTGAAACCACTTTTTGATTTTATAGTGTGGTTTAAAAGTGTTTCTTATTTATGAAGATTAGAAATCTTCACACTCATTGTATATACATTAGGTGACGGGTAGCTTTTTGGATGACAGGATATTGTTTTTATTGTTTCTGATTGATTGATTTTAATGAAGTCTACTAGGCTAAACAGCTGAAGGGGCCAAGAGAATAAAAGCCTTAACTCATCTTCACACTCTATTCAATGTAGGATCTCTTGATTAGAAGACTAGCAATTAGGGGTTGATTTTATCCCCGTCAAATAGCTAGTACATGTTGTCCCTTTAAGTTGTTTTCATACTGACTGCTGGTAGACTACACATTCCATGACAAAGTGCCACTCAATCTCCACCACACCCTTATTACAGAATATACAAGTTCTTTCATCCAAAACTTTCTTATACAAGTTTTGGATGTGATTCTTTCATCCAAAACTTTCTTATGCAAATTCTTTCATCCTAAACTTTCTTGATACCCTCCACTTACCATTCTCATATCTAAAAATAAAAATAAAAATAAAGCCTGCATGGTCAATCTCGTGAAGTTGGCAATCCACAAATATAGTAAAAGAATCACATGACAGAATCTGCTTCCGTTCATCCTCTCTTCCCACTCTCTGCGTTAATCCCAACTGTGTTGTTTTCACTGTGCACAAGTATCCCTGGCTTATCAGTCTTGTCTCTTTGATTAGTCACGGATGGCCATTCTAAAAATTACAAGTTTAATCTGTGAGCCATGCATGCACCTGGGACATGGCCTGTACGATTAATCCTCTGAGGGGCCCCTTTGTGCGGCATTGTTTGTCTAATATACTCGACATATTCGAGATGAGACACCTTCTCCAGAAAAAGGCAGTCTGATAAATAAGCATTTTCGTCGCCAATCACGCACATCCACTGCATCTTCATCCACGCAAATATCTATAATAGTGATTGCATGTGAAACATCGGAAAATGCTCAGAACGATTGCCTGTTCAGGACCCCAAATTACAGCACTCGAGCACCTCTTCTCTTCTATTTATACTTTGGCATCTCTGCTTCATTTGTATACCCATCCAAGGATCCGAGGGGACTGAGCATCTGTTGTAATATCAGTAGTATTCAGAGCTGAGATTGTGTTCAAATTAATCAGCCTGCATTTATCGAGATAACAGAAAGAAAGCATGGCCACAAGATTGCTGCGGCTGCAGATTTTCTTGGCACTCGCTGCAGCTGTTGTACTGTGGATACCATCGTATGATATATTGGTAATGACCATATGCAATCACAACATTGTACTGAAATTTCAATATGTATATGTATTTATATAATGTATTATGATAGATTCGCTATTAATTCACTGAATAGAGAAATACTTCAGGTATTGGCTGCTCCTGCTCCTCGCATATTGTACCACTGGCAACATGGAGAGGTAAATAATTAATATTAGCTGCACTGTATTTACAGTCATTTGATACATGGTTAATCTTGGATTCATTTTTCTTTTGATTGAAATTAGCCCATAAGTAATGGCGGAGGAAACAACAATAATGGCACTCCAAAGCAGCAGCAGCCGCCTTCAGTCTCTGGGGCTCAGCCGCCCTCTAGTGGCGGCGGGACTCTTCATCCTTCCGGTGGGTAGGAATGAATGAGAATTCATGTCAATTTCTGTTTATGCGGTTTGTCTGGAGAATTCATGTCAATTAATGAGAAATCATATTGTTTTTGGAGGTCAGATTGCGGGTCTGCATGCTCAAAGAGGTGTTCTGCTACCCAACATTTGAATGCGTGCATGTATTTCTGTGAATATTGCTGTGCCAGATGCCTCTGCGTTCCACCAGGGACTTATGGCAATAAGGAATCCTGCCCTTGCTACAACAATATGACGACCAAGGAAGGCAAACCCAAGTGTCCTTAAATTGAGATTCGTTTTTGAGAAGTGATAACTATAATTAGGTTATAGTTTGTATTTATCATTAATAATACAGCAAGTTCATCCTCTACTGTCTGGTCGATTTGAGAATAGGGGAAGAATTGTGTGTGCATCATGCTTACTTCAAAGATCATTCCATGTGTCCAAAGTAAATAATATCTATACATGTAGTGGAAGAATAAGTTAATGAAGATCAACTTTAAAGATCTTTCCAAATTTTTAATTCGAATACATATATTTGTGTATGGATTGTGTATGGATATGCATTTTTGTTTTTGAAATTTATAAAAATTTTAATATTTTAAATACTAATTTTGTATATGAGAATCATACTTTAAAGGAAGTTATATATATATATATATATATATATATTTTTTCAAATAAGTTTTTAATGTTTTAAATAATCAAGCCCTCCCCGCAACAGCGGGCATTCAGAGGCATGATGCCCTTCAGTCTTACATCCTATACACCAAACTTGTTCACGACCAACCTTAGGTGTAGTAAGCTCCTGTATCTTCTCTGTGAGTGCAGCAATTTGATTCTTAACTTGGGAGAAGTCTTAATATTGTAAAACCAATTTTTATTGGTTATATAATTGAAATCAATTAATTATGCATGAAAATTTTATTTTGATTTTGAAAATAATTGATAGAGAAAAAAAACTCTTTTTTAGAATTATGGAGAAAGCTTTAACTAATTTAAAATATTTTATTAACTTCTAATTTTAAAATAAAAGTAAACTTATATTTAATCATATTTTTTCATTAATTTCATAGTAAAGCAAAGTTTTGGAAAGTTCTTTAAATATTATGGGATGAAATAATTTGTATTTTTGTAATATAGAAAATAAAAAATATTTTCTCTATGTACATTCACATTAAATCTCTATTTCAATATATTTGTTATGTAATACTAACCTTAATAACCTTTTATCTTATCAAAACTTCGAGATTCAATGAAGCTTAAATCTCAAATATTTTTAAACTTAAAAGTAAAATTTTAAAGTAAATTTAATTCTTTATCTTTCTTTTTGTTTTTAAAATTTGATAAGGCAAAATTGATCTCAATTGACATTAATATCCATTATCATCTTTTAAATAAGAAAAACTTAATTATTTTATTTTATTTGAAGATTATTAATAAAAAATAAATTATTTAATATACCAATTTTAAAAGGTCACAAGTTCAAATCCAGAAGGGGTCTCTTGTCTCATAAACAAAGAGTTTCATACACCAATTTGATGTTTGACTTGGTGGTGACTTTAAAAATATATTATTATTATAAAAAATATTGATATTAAGTAAATATTCTCTAAACATTTTATGAAAACATAAATATTTTAATTAAAAAATTATAAATTAAGAATTCAAATTATTTATTAAAAAAATTAATATAATTTATTTTTTTAATGTGAGTATGCAAAGAATTTTATGGATAAAAACTATATAAAAAGTTTCAATACATCTCATGTTTTGAAATACATCCCATGTTTTGAGTTGAACTTTTCTAAACTTTTTATACAATTTTTATCTAAATTTTTTTTATAACATTATTTTTTTAATTATAAAAATATTTTTTTCTTTATTAAATTTTTTAATATTTTATTTTTAATCAATAAATTAAAATATACACAAAATTTCAATATTTTTTAAAACTTAAAATGATGAAATATTTAATTTAAAAAAATATACATAAATTTTAATATTTTTTTAAAACTTAAAATGATAAAATCTTTCATTTCAAAAAATAGTTTTATATAAATATTCCTTTCTTTCATTTCAAAAAATAGTTTTATATAAATATTCCTTTTAAAATCTTCAGTTTTGCAATGTAAATTTGCTCCCTCACTACCAAAATAATGTTTTCATTTTTTTTTTTTAATGAATAAATTAAAACAAACAAAAAGTTTAATAATTTTTTTTAGTTTAAAATGGTTTTAAGTATTTGATTTTATAAAATGGTGTATATAAATATAGTATATGAATGTGTAGATTTTTATAGTGAATTATAATGATTTTTCTAAAAATATTATATAAGAAGTTTTGAAAGGTTCAACATTTCAAGTGAACACTCCATCCATCATTAAAAACGAATGAAACTCTCAAAAAAAAGAGTAAGAAACAAATAAGAAGATGATTGTTGAGGAAAAAAAATAATCAATAAAATAATGAAAATGATATTTAAAAGTAAGATATTAAAATAAGTAAGGTATTGAAATAAGATATTAAAATAAGATATGCTCAATTGAAAAGAAAAATGAATAGTAGGACAAAAATTAACAATATAAAATTAATAAAATAGTGAAAGTAGTTATGACTGAAAACGATATTAGGATAAGGTCTTAAAATATAAGAAAGAGAATGCAATATTAAAGGGAGATAATAAACAAAGGTATAAAAGAAATTAAAGAAATTATGTTATTATAAGATAAAAAGGAAATGTTGAAATTAAAAGATTAAAAATTAAACTAAGATATATTCTAGAGTAGGAAAGAAAAGGCCAAAACAACAAAGAAAATACCAAAACAACAAAGAAAAAAGCAGTTTGGAGAGAGGAACGAGGAGAAGAAGAGCAAAAACTGTAAGTTAAAATCCAAAAGGGAGAGGCGCAGGGAGATGACCACTTGAAAAAAAGAAAATAACAAGTTAAAATCCAAAAGGGGTCTAATATAAGTTAAAATCCAAAATGAAAGTCTAATGATAGAGGCAATGAATGATAAGCTTCCAAAATTAGCTAAATATATATCTATATATAATTTTCCAAAAAAAAAATAAAAAAATAAAAAACTCCGAGGCCAAACATTTGAAGCCCACAAACCTATCGAACTCCCCTCTATCATGCCAAGAATTTTGTGCCCCCTTCCTCCCTTGAACTGGTCCTTTCCTTGAATCAATGGCCTGAGCTGCACGCACAACCATTAGTCCATCCAAAGTGAAATTGGACAGACCCATCGCTCTTAGTCTTTCTTTCACCGTCGTTATCATTTTTCGACAACCCATCGAGCCCAACACACCAGATTTCTCTACTTTATGAAGGAGACACTTGCATGGGGGGATTTCCCGATATGGTAGGCCTACCAGACTCTCTTACCAGATCTCCACGTCAGCAATATAGGTTGGCATATGATCCCCTTATCCTTCCTTTTTTCCACAAGGGTAACAAAATAAGAGGAAGCGAATGCTCCATGCTCCTATACATTAGGAAAGCCAAGCTTCACATAGGAGAAACATGATCGTACATCCGAATAGGCCTTCAACATAACATATGATAAAATCGAAGTGTGGAAAAATAACATATGATATGTAAAGAATACATAAGGAAAACGGATCATGCCTCTCATTGGTTGACTGGGAAGTGTAAAAGAAAAGGAAGAGAAATCTAAACGACCCAAATTGTGACTGTAACATTGATAGTTACAATTACTGAAACGACTCTTTTGCAAATTCTAAAAAAAAACTCCATGTAGAGGATCAAGACTTTTTACCCTTGTAACATGTATGATACTACTATCTCATGGAATAAAGAGTAGAAAGCATTTATGGCATTGTTCTACTTGTGTAATGGGGTTTTACAATTTATTGGATAATGTTTTATATGAATTAATTTTATGTATATTGTTCAAGTTGTTTGACGTTTACAATTACTAATAGATACAATGGTAAAGTTATGGAGTTGATATGTAACTAGTTGTGATGAAATATGTGATTTTATTGTTTTAATGCATCATTGGTTGATATGAAATACTTCTATAATCAGTGATATGAACTTATGTTGTGTCTAATTTTTCAGTATCGCTTCTGTGTAAGATAGGGTAGAAGTAATTACATTATACATTTTATTTTGCAGTAGAATAAATTAGATTTAGGTAGGTAGAAACTTTTGGGGGTGAGGCAACCCACTATCTTTTCCCCTTTTATTCTCTTAAATTGTAGTGGCAACTACACCCTTATACTGGTTGGAAACATCATTCCAAACAAGAGTGGGTCTAATTGGGACCTACCATCAAGACTTCTCTCTTACCTGCTTGACATGCCATTAGGACTCGTCAACAAAAACAATGGAGACACACTGGAATAACTAATTATCTCTATCATATAAACTTAAATGGCCTTGAATTCAGATCTAGATGTTAAAGGTAAGTTCAAAATTATGTAGGTAACTCCTTGGTAGCTATGAGTACCACAAATAATGATTTGATTTCTAAAATATATAAACCACTTTTCAAGTACTTTCCATCTGATATGTCTTTTCCCAAACCCACTTAGTGAGGTAATTTCTTTATCTCGATATGAATCCTTGATTGACCATGGTCTTACCCGTAAATTTTAACCTTGTACAATTAATTACTGCAAATAGAATCTTAATAAAGTAGAAAATATATAATGGCACACACACACACACACATTACATAGAGATTTTTACCTTGGAAACCCAAACCGAGAAAATCAACAACCTGTTTAGAGAAACAACTCATCTATTCATCATACACGACCAAAATACAATGCCCTCATACAAAAAGAGAGTTTATTTTTTGGGAGAAAACTCTAACATAACTTCTATTGTCAGATCTGTGACCTTATAATGAATGGTCTAGATTGACTATGAAATTACAATATTTTACAAGGCATTTTTACCAAAATTTTCCTTGGGGGCTCCACCCCTGAACCCCTAGCAGAAGGGGGGTAGGAATACCTACATATGAATTGAGAAGATAATTAGGCTCCACAACTAACACTCCTGTGACCCCACAACCAACACTAGGTCTAGTTGTGCAAAGAATATAACACATACCCAACATTACCCTAGGTTATACTCACTGTAAAAAACATACATCTATATAAGTGTGTTCCTCATCTCTCTTTTCCCAGCATTGCTTCACTTCCAATGAGCGTCCATAGCCCCGAAGAATCTGCCTCGGTACCATATAATCATGGCTTTGCTACTAGCGAGAGTTTATAGCCCTGAAGGGTTTACTTGTACTTCCCACACCATTGATAGTGATTTCAATTTCCTTTTTTATTTCAAGGTATGCTCACCCTTTTAGGTTTTATATATAGATCTGTGTAAGAACGTAGGGTGAGAAGGAAGCAGGGTGATATGAGAGTTGATTTAATTTGTTGGGTAGATGTTATGTATTTGAGTTTATCCCATGAGTTCTCCCATGATCATCATGGTAATAGTCATCCTGTCAATGCAAGTGAATGGAGCTCAAAGAAAAATATATTTAAATGTTTTCCTCTACTTGTGGATTATTATGGTACACTCAATGAAGTATGTGTTTGTCCACCACTACCAATAATTATCCATAGTTCATAACTTTGTATAAATAGTCTAGATAGAACATCCCACATTAATCTGATGACCTACCAAAGTCCCTTCAGTGCACAACTAAAAGTAAGCCAGTCCCATGTTCTGACCCAAAAATTATCTCATCAAACAAACAAGGGGACCAAGTTATCCCAAAACATATCATTGGATGAATGGATAGATAAAAAGTTGTCGATATAAGTGGAAAGCGAGAGATGGATTTGGCTAGGTGTTAAGGGTAGGATGAATCCTTTTAATTGGGTATTACGACTAGAAACATCATCTCACTAAGACAAACTTGGAATGGGGTGTGTAAGTGAGAGGTGGTTCCTATGGGGTGATATGACTCTAGAGTATTGGCAGAGAATAGGGGCATCTCTATGTAGCTCTAGGAATTTGGATGAGAAAAAGTTTCACAAGCTAGATTTCATAAATAAACTGAGGTCCATGCACAATGTCCTAGGAGCTCAGTAAAGATAATAAGGGAATTAAGGGAAGGCCACGAAGGAGATGTAGGGCAGCTATCATATCCTTGTTCCAACTATTTGGAATTTTCCCTTGTGATAGGAGATTAAGTTTAAGAGGTAGAAGTAAAAATTCATTGAATTCATGATTGAGATCATACATGAATTCAGATTTCTTTGAAACTTATTTTCTCTGATGAGGATTTGATGAAGGAGGATTTGGAAATGTGATGTTTATTACCTTAGGTATTATGCGAAGGTGTTTATTCTCTCTTCGATTAAGAGTTGAGGCATCTTGATGAATGTATCATTTAGGATTGATGATGAAAGGAAAACATTCAAGGGAGAGAGTAAATCTATAAGTAGATTGAATCGACTTAGTGAAATATAGCGATAACAACATCGTTCCCAAGTGGCCAATTTGAAAAGTTAGCCTAGAGGTAGGAAACAACATAGAAATCATGATGAACATCCTCCGAGTAGTGATTTGAGTGAAACCAAGGATAAGAGTAAGGGAATAAATAACTCGATCGTTCAACACAGAGTTTGATAATCAAATTTTGAAATAGAGGGTTTTAATGAAAAAGTCAGAGAAGAATGACTTATCAAGACAGTAAGAAAAATATTGCGACCTAATTGATCCAACATGTATTATATCATCATGGTAGAATAATTTAAATTCACCCTCCTATTGATTTTGATGAACATTCTCAACAAAATGTGAGACAAACTAGAAATACTTGCACCTTAAGTAGATTTTTCAATATAATAATGTTTTGCAAGTGCATGCTCTACAAATTTAGAAAAGTATTTGTATCACATGTTTGACTATTGGATGTGTACATCAATCTACTATACCCATATTATTTCTTCCCCACCAAACCACCCCGTCCTCCCCCTCCCCACCCTACTATACCCATATTATTTCTTCCCCACCAAACCACCCCGTCCTCCCCCTCCCCAACCCCCCAACACCCAACAAAAACACACCAAAAAAAAAAAATGTTTTATGTTTTTTTTGTTATTTTAATTTATATTTTTTTAGACATCACTTCTGTATATCTTATATATCCTAAAAGGCCCCTTTGGATTTTGGGGGCATTTTTCATTATATTTTTGTTTAATCCTTCCATCATTTCCAGTTTTTTTTTTTTCTAAATGATTTTTTTGCAACAAAATTAGTTTATTAGGGCATGATTTCAAAATTAATGCAATTTTAAACCCCCCCAAAAATAGGGTGGCATTTGAAGCACCACATTTTTATTTGGAGGTTTTGATTTGTAATGATACTAGTTGTCAGGAATTTGTAATGTTAACTCCAAAAAACTGGGGTGCTACTGATAGCCCCACTTTTAAATTCAGGGGTCAATTATAAGTTTTGTACTTAGAATACTACTAGTTTCCAATGCTATATTTTAAACAAGCTGCATTTTTAACCTTGAAAAAAAGGGTGATTCAAGGAGTACCACTTTTTGATTTAGGAGTTGATTTCAAGGTTTTTGTTTGCATATTTGTATGGATTTAAGGTGGAAAAATGTTGTAATTTTAACACCCCCCCCCCAAAAAAAAAAAAAAAAGAAAATAAAAAAGAAGGCGTCATTCTAGGAACACCATTGTTTGATTCAGGGGTCAATTTTGGTGTTTTTGACCCCATATCCAATGTTGATTGTATTCGATCCCACTGGCTTTCAAGGAATCATATTGTAAATCAAAACAATGTTGTACATAATGAGTATCATGTGTACAATCATCACTTATATAAAAATGGCATTCTTTAACCACATGCTGACTTTCATTTGTGCTTTCTACGTTATCAACACTCTGTTGAGCATGTCTATATAGAACACGGAAAAATATAGAGACTTGATCAGAATGATAATACTCACTTTGTATTTCTCTTTGTGCAATGAATGCATAATTCTCTGCAAAATCAACAACCAAAAAAATCGTCTCAGGTGGAAAAAATTCATGGGATTGTTTGAATCGTAGGTCTTGCCATCGATCTCTATGTGAATGCTTGGTTTATTTATAAATTTCATTTTCAAACTTCTTAAAAAAATCTATCACAAATATCTTATCCTCTTGCAAATCAATCCTTTTGGAAATAACAGTTGAAGAATTTGGAGCAGTAACATTGATATATTGATATCTCTTCCAATTCATTGTTATATTGGACAATGATCGATCATTCATATCAATATGATACTTGGAGTGAAGTAAATCTAGATTTCTACAATGATCGCATTTCTTTCCACCAACACATTTTTTTTGATAAAATAATTCAACACCTTCTCTTTCACATATAATTTGGGATATAAGGCATGGATTGTGGAAGGAGGAGGTGAAATTTCCCAAAACGTTTTACAAAAATCAAGAAAAGTGTCATAATATAATTCACCACATGATAACGACAACAACACGTGTCACGAATAGGGATGGGTTTAACATACCAGGGTTTTGTTGCACAAATGTATTGATGAACATTTTAACTTGATTGTATTTTGGTTTGAACTTATTGAACAATTCCATTTGTGTCATTTACAATATATATTTTGGGTGCTCTTCATATTGTCTTCATGCTATTCTTTGTCGCAACACATCCCTTACTTTTGGTGAAACATGATAATTTTCCAACCAATATTCATGGGCCTTCATTTTATCATCTTCTGCAAGTCTATCTTTGTAAGGGTGTCTACAAATAACTGTCCAACAATCAAGTTCATCATTTGCATCTATTTGCAATTAGAATTGTTTATATTTGTACATAGTTTTTCTTAAGGTTCCCATCACTTTTTCCATTTGTTGTGTCAAAAGGTCTTTTACATTAGTAGATGAAACAACTGCTTTTTGTATTACTCTACGTGAAACACTGCCATCTTTTCTTCTAGACTTTCCAAAAGATTTTAATTCATCTTTTATATTTTCCAAGACACTCTGTTTCACCTTTCTATCTTTCATCGTTTTTTAAATACCCAATAATGATGTAGTTTCTTTTAACTTTTTCAACCTTATCAGACCTCTCAAAATTTGAGCTTGTGTTGCTACTGATTCATATTTGAAACATTTATCATAAATATTTTCAACAAGATATCGTATATAATGGTCAGGTTTTTTATCCTCAAATTTGTCAATATCAACATTTTCTAGCATTTCATCATCAATGTTGATATCATATGTATAAATTTCAATATAATTTAAAAACAAAATTAAATATATTAAATTTAAAAACACTTGAAATTAACATCTAGATTCAATTTTCTAAGTTGTAAACATAAAAATTTCAAACAAATGTTGTATAAAAAATATACATTTATTTAAATTAGATTTATTAAAAAACTAAACGAGCAATCATAAATTAATTAAAATCTACTAGTGTTGAAATCTTGTATTACACACACACACACACACACACACCTGTAGGTGGTTGGACTTCTGCTTCATTTTCGGTTTCAATGACTTCATCAATGTTATGAGATAAATCTATTTTTGTTATTTGCAAAATATAAATTTCAACTTACAATCAATTTTATTAGACAATATTTTTTTGAATTTTAAACAATATCTATAATATGTAAACATACCTAGTTCAATTTCGTCTTGTTGAACATCAAGATGCAAATCTCTAATTACATTATCATCACTTGTTCCTTCAATTTTTTCTATAGTTGTTTCTTTTTTCTATAGTTCTCTTTCATCTATTCTATATGAAGAGTATCATCTCAAGTGCAATCATATTTTCTCTTTCGCTCCCTTTTGTTGCCCATGGTTATTAAATATGTAAAAGGTTTTAAAAAAAATCATATCTTAAATAACTTGGAAAAAAATTGCTCAATAAACCATGTTGCTTTAAAAAAAATTGGATAAAAAATTGATGTTAAACAAAAGTTAAAAAAAAAAAATTGATTTTGAAAAAAATTGCTTGAGAAAAACATCCTTATAACAAAATTTATTCTCAAAAAGTATAGAGTTTGAAAGGAATTGTTTAAGAAAATTTACCTTAAAAAAAACCATTTGATATAGGAAGAAATTGCTTATGAAACCCCCACTTACAACAAAATTGTTGAAGAAATTATTCAATTTAGAATTTTTTTGCCTAAAAAATAGCGAAAAATGTTGCCCCCAAAAATAGCGAAAATGTTTCCCAAGAAAGAAAAAATAGTGAAAAGGCAGAGTGAGTGTGTTCATAAATGTGATAATAAGATTTCGTTTGAAACAATGTATATGTTTCTATGCCCAAACGTCGCGTTCTGTGTCGAAACGTCACGTCCGCCTATTTTTTCCAGCAGACGAATGTTTCTATTTTCCAATTTTCAGCCAAAAGTTATTCATTTTCGACCGAAAGTTAGTTTTCCCATTAAAACAAACTTCCAGCCGAAAGTTAGTAACTTTCGGCCAAAAACCTGTAACTATGGTACTTTCCAGGAAAGTACCATATCACTTCAGCTTTCTCCAACTTGCAAAGGAGTGGACTATTTAAAATATAGTGAATCTAGTTTTAGAACAAGTGCCAATATTTTCAGAATTGAATCTACTTTCATTTGATACAATTTGAATTCAATTTAATTGATTTTTAGTAATCTTAGTTAATTTTATAAAAAACATGTTTGCATATTTGTTTTAGATGACATAATGATTCAGTAAATGAAAAATCAATATTTATAATAATAAGTAGTTCAAAATGACATTTTTATATGTTATTTTTAAAATAAAATTATGGTAGATACATGGTGTCAATCTAAATGTGTTTAAAATCTGCAATTTTTTTTTAGATTGGTCAAATTCAAAAAAATGCAGGAACTATAATATCCATCTCAACAATGCCTTCATTTTTAAGGAACATACTGTCAAACAATCGATAAATTGACATATCAAATATCAATAAAAAAATTAAAAAAATACTTTTGTTTACCGAAAGTTGAAAAACCTCTGAAAATATATTTTATTTTCTCAAAAACAAAAAAAAATAAACACCTAGATTCATGATTTTACCAGAATATTATTCATAGCTTGCATTGAATAAACTATTTCTCAAAGATATTGTGTTGCAACATGATCTCCATAGCCTACACACTCTTCCACAATCTCACATACCTTTCCTCTATTTCCCATCACCAAGTACATGTCCCTTTCCACATTCTCACATACCTTTGCTCTATCTACATTAATGTTATCTCCAAAGATCACTTATATAAATCTATTAGTGTCTTGATATATAACACCCATCTATCAATCAAAAGTGGAACATTCAACGACTCCACACCATTATCAAATGTCAGAAGTATTGGATGGAGGACACATTTATTCCTTAATCAACATGCTTAGTTTAGTTGTATATTTTCATTCACCATATACTTTGCCTAATTTTATATTACATACTCTACATATTATCCATTATGTTGAGATATCCTCGAGATCTTGTTATTATTAGTCCCTACGAAAGCAAGGAATATAGTAATCTATTTTCGGTCAAACTAAGTTGACTTAATCAATTTTATGAAAATTATTTGTAAAGTTTGTTAAAGTTTTAGAATTTTTAACTATTAAAATGATTTTTTTAGGAAAAAAAAATTATTTAAAATTTTGATATTAGAAAATTCTGAATTTTTGATTAGCTGAAAAGGTTGATGGGACTAATAAACCCTGGTTGGAGGTGACTATTATGAATTTTTTTTAATAAAAATACTTAAAAATTTAAAAAAATTGAAAAAATGACATGTGTAACTTTGCATTAATATTCCATTCGGTCATGAATGTTTCTCTACTCCATGAGCCCATTGTTATTAAATAAGATATTAATGACACATAGATTTCATTCATAGTTTATTCATTCTATTTATTTTCACGTATCAAATTGGTATGGTGGTAAATCCCCTTATCAAAATGGTACCGTGGTAAATCCCGAAAAAAATATTGGATATCATTTTTGGATATGGGATGAGTTTTCGCAATCCTTGACATTAAATTTAGAGTTCGAGAGCCTCATAAATGAATGAGCTCATATTTTCATTGGTAAGAGGGTAAGAGGCTGGACCGGTTTTTATTATCAGATCGTCTCATCACATCAAAAGACAGATTCCACTCTTCGGTTTACTTACCTTTTATTTCCGACCATGCTCCAATAATCCTCCAGATGGATTCCACACCTCTTAAGATTTCATACCCTTTTAAACTAAAATCGACCTAGCTTCATGAGGAAGAATTCATTAAAATTGTAGCTTCTGGAAGGATCCCTATTTCCTTACATAATTGTGTGCCCAACATCGTTTATTATGGAAGCTCAAACATCTTAAACAATGCATAAAATCGTGGGCCTCTACCTTAAAACAACAAAACTCCCTTCGAATTTCTGAGCTGGATTATGAAATTCAAGCACTTATCCTTTATGATACATATGCGAGGAATCCTAGAAACAACAATCATCATCTAAAAGGGATCGAATCAGAACGGGATAAACTTCTACTTTTAGATGAAATCACCTGGAGGCAACGTTGTCGAGCAAAATGGCTAATGTTTGGAGATCAAAATAACAAATTTTTCCATAATTTTGCTAGCACCTATAGGAGCAAAAAACAAATCTGGGAAATCACTGCTGAGGATGGCACTCTACACAAGGGACAACACTCTTTAAAAATTGCGGCAGTCAATCACTTCAAACCTTTTTTTGACCATAATCCCTCTGCATCCCTGGAAACATCTGTCTCGGTGGCAAGCCTCTTTCCTCACACAGTCTCTGCTGAAGATTCACTATCACTTGGCTGCCCCTGTACCCTTCAGGAGATTCTAGATGCCCTCAAGTCATTCTCAAAGGACAAAATCCCAGGCCCAGATGGCTGGACGGTAGAATTTTATTTGCATTTCTTTGAACTAGTTGGCTCATATCTTCTGGAGTTTGTGGAAGAAACTAGACTCAGTGGCAAGGTAATTGGCGCCATCAATTTGAATTTCCTCACTCTTATCCCCAAAAATGCCTCCCCCTCTACTTTTGGGGACTTCAGACCAATTGCCCTTTGTAATATATGCTACAAACTTGTTTCCAAAATCATAGCCTCCAGGATCAAACCAATACTATCTCATTTTCTTTCAAAAGAACAGTTGGGGTTGTTGAAAGGTCGTCAGATTCTAGATGCCATTGGCACTGCCTGAGAATGCCTGCACAGTATCAAATCAAAAAATTCCAAGGCTCTTATCCTCAAGATGGATCTCAAAAAAACGTTCGATTGTGTGGATTGGGACTTCCTTCGAATGATTTTAATCTAGACAAGTTTCAACAACTCACTACTCAAATGGATAATGGGATGTGTGGCCAGTGCCAACCTCACCATTCTGATCAATGGTGAACCTTCTAAATTTTTTCGTATGGGTAGAGGATTGAGGTAGGGCTGCCCCCTCTCACCTCTACTTTTCATCTTAGTAATGGAAGCATTGAGTTTGCTCCTCAAAACAGGCCAAGTGGAAGGAAAAATCTCCAGGATCAAAGTCTCCAGGACTATTAAAATCCTTCATCTTATATTTGCTGACGAGGTACTTATTATGACTAACGACACTCTTCAGGAATGGATTGCTATTAGGGATATCCTACACACCTTTTGCAAAGCTACTGGGTTAGCAATCAACTGGGCAAAATCTACTTTCCACTTTGCTAATTTAACCCAACAATCACTGGATCAGATAAGAGGAATTTTCCCCTATACCTACACTCACCTATATGCTGGACTCAATTACTTGGGTTTACATCTCAAATCTGACTCATACAAGAACTCAGACTAGAATTGGCTTCTAGCCAAAGTGGAAAAAAGGACAGACCACTAGTGTACGTGATGGTTGACACTTGGTGGTCGTTTTACCCTCATCAAAGCTGTTCTTGAAGGGCAGGCTGTGTATTGGATGGCACTAGCTATCATTCCCAACACAGTTCTCACAAAGCTTCGTCAATTGATTTTCAACTTTCTTTGGTCAGGATGCTCCGAACATTCCAGACAACATCTCTGCAACTGGAAAGCACTGGCCAAACCCAAACAGTTTGGGGGTTGGGGAATCCAGAATCTTCATCTTTTTAGTCAAGCGTTAACAACAAAATCTCTCTGGCGTGCTCTAATTCACCCTTGTATTTGGAACTCAGTTATACTAGACAAATATCTGAGCCATCAATCTGTCATCAGCTGGCTACACTCAGAATCACCCTCCAGATTGACCTCTTATATATGGAGGAATCTCATTAAATCCAAACCACACCTTACTCGAAAACTCGACTGGATTCCTGGCTCAGGGCACCAAATTGAACTCGGGCGTGATCACATTCTAGGCATGGAAAAAACAACATCAATCTCTCCACAGCTGCTAGCACATTTACATTAAAAAAACTACTAGTTCCTCTATCACCTTCGATGCAACACCAGATCAACAAACATGCCGGATTCCTGGATCACTTGCACGACCCTCGGCCTCAACGCAAATCTCTCCCGTGAGTGAAATTTTCTCTATTCGACCCTTACCAACCTGGGCACCCATCTCACTAATTTGTCTGATCAACTGTGATGGTCGGGGAATAGAACATGTTCACCCACAGTGAAATCTCTTTACGATGTGATCTCAGACCTGTAGGGGTCCACAACTGTCATTGGATGGTGTTTACATCTTTGGACTTGGCGCATACCTCCAAAGATTAAACACTTTACTTGGATGATGCTGGCATACAATCTCAATACTTGGGATATTTTGCAAAAAAAGGGATGGTCCAGTCCAAATCTCTGCCATCTTTGTCATTCAGACTATGAAACAACAGATCACATCTTCATAAATTGCCCTTTTACCAAATAGGCTTGGGTGAGGATCATCTTAGCACTTAATTTAACAGCCACTTGGGATGGAAATGTGCTTGCAGACTTCTTTGAATATTGGAAACATCTTAATCACAAGCACTCACACCTTCCCCCTCTTATTTGCTGGGCAATTTGGTTGGAAAGAAATAAATATATTTTTGAAAATGTGCTCCCTTCCATAACTGTTGTTGCCTACAAAGATCTAAAATATTTTAACTCCTGGAAGGCTGTACACTTTAGAAAACCAAGAACACCTCTCATCAAGAAGGGCCCAGTTCTAAACGACACACCTACAACTTGGTTTGATGGTGCCACTCTCTCAAACGGTTCACAAAGTGGAGCAGGTGGGATTATCAAAATCACACCAAACACGTTATATAAATGGACCTTCAACTGTGGTCGGGGTACCAACACTAGGGCTGAGCTCTTGGGCACCTGGGCCACACTTTTCTTGGCATCCAAGCTCCACATAGATGTCCTCCGGGTGCTAGGGGACTCCAGAATTGTTATTGATTGACTGAGTAACAAGTGCGATCTCCAAGCTATCTCCATTACATCATGGAAGGACATAATCCAAAATCTTCAATGTACTTTCAAAAAACTTAGCTATAAACATATCTATCATGAGTTCAACAGTTCTACTGATCACCTCTCCAAGTTAACACTTCAGGAAAAAGAAGACATCTTATCATATACTCATTGTATTGATGGTCATGAGGGCCTCCTCCGCACCATATCTCTCCACTAAAGATCAACAGAGAACTTTCTTGTCATAAAAGTTCTATTCTCTTATCTTCTCTCGTTTATTCCTGCCCATAGATCTCTCCCCTACTCTCCTGTTTTGTAAGCTTTGTCAGCCCTATTTTGCAGCACTTTTGTAAGAATTGACAACACTTTTTTACAGTCATGAAGTTGCTCAATCTGCCCAAAACAATCTAAGCTCTTCTCCCATTTTCTTGTCATTGGATTGATAAGGGAGAAAGATTTACTTTGTTATTGTTATTTTCCAGCAGTTTCCTCTCATCTCATTGCTTGTATCTTGATAAGAAAACAAATTATATTTTAATATATAATTGTGAAATTTTCCAATTGGAAAAAAAAGGCTAAGAGCTATGAAATTTGGAAAATAAATGATTGAGCTCATATTTGCCTCAGTAAGAGCTATGAAATCTGGGATAGTGATGTTTATGCACTTCCCACGTGACAGTGAAAATAATATTTTGATGACATGACAATCACCTTGACTGTGCAATGCCTATCGGATTTGCCTTTGATCACATCTAAATCGTCTCAAAAATGGTGAAATTATTGCAATCTGAACTAACGTTGATAAACATTTTCTTGTGATCTAAGTTATTAGCTTAGTGTTGGCCGGCTTGAGTAGACGTGGAGCATAGAATTTTGTTATAGATTAGTCTTTGTGTTCTAGTTTTCCATATTTTCCTGTGAAGCATAGATTTGTTAAAACTAGAGCAATGTGCTCATGATTAGTGAATTCAGGGAATTGGGAGGTTTGTTTCACAGTGTTCTGTTTTCTTATGCATCATTAGATAATTATGAGTTTAAGGAGAAGGCGAAGATCGATATGATGGCAGAAGAGCATGTGTCATTTGAGACTATGAAGCCAATTTCAGACGGATTGGAAGGCACGGACCATTGTCACTCAAGTATGGAATTTCCTTAGCCATTCTGTGTTTTCGTTTATTTTTCCATCAATTGTAGTTTGTGAGTAAAGTCTCCAGGTATTTCAATGCATTGTAGTATTTAAGGTGCTTAAAAACTACAATGTGGATTTGTAAATGCAATTCAATACAAGGAAATGTGAGATACAAAAGTTTGAAAAATTCACCTTTCTGTGCATATACAATTTTCATCAATCTCTAGACATCAAAATGCTCTCGACCTCGATTACTGCCTCTGATCCCACAGTTGTGGGATCAGAGGCAGTAATAGAAGTCGAGAGAATTTGGGGTTGGCTGAGGGGCTTCCTGAAAGGGCCCTGAGGGATTGCTGAGTGACAACAGATGAATCCGAGCAGGGGATATAGCTTGAGGGCTTGAGAGTCTTTAAATGATAGAGGAAGGCCAAAAAAGTCGATTTGAGCTTTCCATCAGATAAAGAGAGGGGTATAACCTAAAGGCTAACCCTTATTTGACTACTTTTTAAAATTTTAGTAAACATTAAATATCATCATTATTATCAATATTAATATAAATGGTTGTAATTTATATTTATAATATATATTTTTAGATATAAAAGTATATTATACAATTATATTTATTTTATTAAAAAATATTATAAAAATTGAACTCGGGCGCGATCACATTCTAGGCATGGACAAAACAACATCAATCTCTCCACAACTGCTAGCACATTTACATTAAAAAAACTACTAGTTCCTCTATCACCTTCGATCCAACCCCAGATCAACAAACATGCCAGATTCATGGATCACTTGCACGACCCTCGGCCTCAACGCAGATCTCTCCCGCGAGTGAAATTTTCTCTATTCGGCCCTTACCAACCTGGGCATCCATCTCACTAATTTGTCTGATCAACTGCGATGGTCGGGGAATAGAACAGGTTCACCCACAGTAAAATCTCTTTATGATGCCATCTCAGACCTGTAGGGGTCCACAACTGTCATTGGATGGTGTTTACATCTTTGGACTTGGCGCATACCTCCAAAGATTAAACACTTTACTTGGATGATGCTGGCATACAATCTCAATACTTGGGATATTTTGCAAAAAAAGGGATGGTCCAGTCCAAATCTCTGCCATCTTTGTCATTCAGACTATGAAACAACAGATCACATCTTCATAAATTGCCCTTTTACCAAATAGGCTTGGGTGAGGATCATATTAGCACTTAATTTAACAGCCACTTGGGATGGAAATGTGCTTGCAGACTTATTTGAATATTGGAAACATCTGAATCACAAGCACTCACACCTTCCCCCTCTTATTTGTTGGGAAATTTGGTTGGAAAGAAATAAATCTATTTTTGAAAATGTGCTCCCTTCCATAACTGTTGTTGCCTACAAAGATCTAAAATCTTTTAACTCCTGGAAGGCTGCACACTTTAGAAAACCAAGAACACCTCTCATCAAGAAGGGCCCAGTTCTAAACAACACACCTACAACTTGGTTTGATGGTGCCACTCTCTCAAACGGTTCACAAAGTGGAGCAGGTGGGATTATCAAAATCATGCCAAACACGTTATATAAATGGACCTTCAACTGTGGTCGGGGTACCAACACTAGGGCTGAGCTCTTGGGCACCTGGGCCACACTTTTCTTGGCATCCAAGCTCCACATAGACGTCCTCCGGGTGCTAGGGGACTCCAGAATTGTTATTGATTGGCTGAGTAACAAGTGTGATCTCCAAGCTATCTCCATTACATCATGGAAGGACATAATCCAAAATCTTCAATGTACTTTCAAAAAACTTAGCTATAAACATATCTATCGTGAGTTCAACAGTTCTGCTGATCACCTCTCCAAGTCAACACTTCAGGAAAAAGAAGACATCTTATCATATACTCATTGTATCGATGGTCATGAGGGCCTCCTCCGCACCATATCTCTCCACTAAAGATCAACAGAGAACTTTCTTGTCATAAAAGTTCTATTCTCTTATCTTCTCTCATTTATTCCTGCCCATAGATCTCTCCCCTACTCTCCTGTTTTGTAAGCTTTGTCAGCACTATTTTGCAGCACTTTTGTAAGAATTGACAACACTTTTTTACAGTCATGAAGTTGCTCAATTTGCCCAAAACAATCTAAGCTCTTCTCCTATTTTCTTGTCATTGGATTGATAAGGGAGAAATATTTACTTTGTTATTGTTATTTTCCAGCAGTTTCCTCTCATCTCATTGCTTGTATCTTGATAAGAAAACAAATTATATTTTAATATATAATTGTGAAATTTTCCAATTGGAAAAAAGAGGCTAAGAGCTATGAAATTTGGAAAATAAATGATTGAGCTCATATTTGCCTCAGTAAGAGCTATGAAATCTGGGATAGTGATGTTTATGCACTTCCCACGTGACAGTAAAAATAATATTTTGATGACATGACAATCACCTCGACTGTGCAATGCCTATCGGATTTGCCTTTGATCACATCTAAATCGTCTCGAAAATGGTGGAATTATTGCAATCTGAACTAACATTGATAAACATTTTCTTGTGATCTAAGTTATTAGCTTAGTGTTGGCCGGCTTGAGTAGACGTGGAGCATATAATTTTGTTATAGATTAGTCTTTGTGTTCTAGTTTTCCATATTTTCCTGTGAAGCATAGATTTGTTAAAACTAGAGCAATGTGCTCATGATTAGTGAATTCAGGGAATTGGGAGGTTTGTTTCACAGTGTTTTGTTTTCTTATGCATCATTAGATAATTATGAATTTAAGGAGAAGGCGAAGATCGATATGATGGAAGAAGAGCAGGTGTCATTTGAGACTATGAAGCCAATTTCAGACGGATTGGAAGGCAAGGACCATTGTCACTCAAGTATGGAATTTCCTTAGCCATTCTGTGTTTTCGTTTATTTTTCCATCAATTGTAGTTTGTGAGTAAAGTCTCCAGGTATTTCAATGCATTGTAGTATTCAAGGTGCTTAAAAACTACAATGTGGATTTGTAAATGCAATTCAATACAAGGAAATGTGAGATACAAAAGTTTGAAAAATTCACCTTTCTGTGCATATACAATTTTCATCAATCTCTAGACATCAAAATGCTCTCGACCTCGATTACCGCCTCTGATCCCACAGTTGTGGGATCAGAGGCAGTAATCGAAGTCAAGAGAATTTGGGGTTGGCTGAGGGGCTTCCTGAAAGGGCCCTGAGGGACTGCTAAGTGACAACAGATGAATCCGAGCAGGGGATATAGCTTGAGGGTCTGAAAGTCTTTAAATGATAGAGGAAGGCCAAAAAAGTCGATTTGATCTTTCCATCAGATAAAGAGAGGGGTATAACCTAAAGGCTAACCCTTATTTGTCTACTTTTTAAAATTTTAGTAAACATTAAATATCATCATTATTATCAATATTAATATAAATGGTTGTAATTTATATTTATAATATATATATTTTAGATATAAAAGTATATTATACAATTATATTTATTTTATTAAAAAATATTATAAAAATTGATATATATATATATATATAGTAAGGATACACTATAATTTTAAATTATAATTGTACATTACTATAGTTATATATTATATATAGGTTGTAGATGTGGGGACGCTCTATGATCATAGAGGAAAGGAAGAATTATCATATGTTTATAGGGTCTAGAAATTTCCACTAACAACTAGGTTGAAGTTTACTCATTGTTGCAAAGCATGAGACTATCATCAAATTGACATATTACCTCTATCACTGTGACATGATATTATAATGTTCATATATAAGCAATGTAAAAAAATTCTAAGCTTGCTAATCACAAAATAACATCAAAGCATGAGTGACGCAACACCCCTTGCCTCAGTAGGTTCTGTGTGACCTCCCAGTCTTAGAATCATTCCAAATCTTCCCTTGTGTCAGATTGACTCTTTGGTTTCCCCACAGGGAATAACACACACACAAGGTGTATTCCACAACTGACCAACAAATATGATTGGGGCTTTTCTTTTCCTTTCAGGATTTTGGATTTCGCGAATCCTGTTGTCGAGCCCCTTGTCTCTTCAACCTCCGAAACCTGAAACGTCAATGAGGGTTGACTTCTTCAATGCGCCGAACACACGCCTCTTGTTGTCACTTATTTCAGATTTTCGAAACTTTAGTGATCGACCGACACTCGTTCCTCTTCCCTTATGATTTTCCAGTTTCCAAAATTTCCCCTTTTGGCGAGATCGAAGGTCTTTCGGGATTTTCCCCGAATCTTGACCACCCCTTTGACTTCCGTCGCACGTACCCTTTGACAAATGCTTAGGACCCACCTTTCAGATTTTTCCTTTTCGCGATTTCGGGAGTTGTGTGACCATGCAACTCTACCTCTCGATCCCGAAACCCTGAAACCCAAAGCGTCCAAATCCCAAAATTCCACACCAAAGTCCTGTCGCGTTTCGCGACTTCGGGATTTTCACTCCACTGTGTCCCGACTCCTTGTCGTCAGGATTCTCGGTATGTCGAACCCCAAAATATTGAAATGCTAATGTTTCACACCAAAGGCATGTCACGTTTTGTGACTTTGGTATTTTCAATGCTAAGGTCCTGGTTCCTTGTCATCAGGATTCTCGGTATGCCGAACCCCGAAATACCGAAATTTCACACTTGATTATCCTTTTCGCAAACCGGGAGTTTGAGTGACCAAGGGTTTTGACCTGCACTCCCAACTTGTGGGTCCCGAATTCCCGAAATGATTTGATGGCTCAGACATACCACGATCAATGGTCCATGTTGATTCTTGAAACCAAAGTGATGGGTTCACCCAACTCCTAACCACCTTGCAACTTCACTGGATCCTACAGTCCTCGCGACTTCACGAGTTCTCCACGAAGAATTCTGACCATCTGATTCACCCCTCAAGAATCTTTGACCAAACTGACTTGGCGTCCTTCCACTGAACTTAACTTCTGCGTGCTGATTTCTCTCCCCGTCTTCCTTTGAACTCTTCAAAGGTACTAACACTCCTGAGCTTTCACTTGTGGACTTAAGTCTCCAAGAGAGATCTTGCTCACACTCCTTGCGACAATCTTTCAAATAACCTCTGGTTATTTGAGTCCTCGACTCTGTGCACTTTTTGCAACAACAGTCCTTCCACCTTCACCTTAGTTGATAACTTTTAAGGTTTCAACTAGCATGCACACACCTTGCATGGCTCTGTGCCTCACCTTCACTTCTGTGGGGAATGAGAACAATGGTATCTCTCCTGAGCTTTCTGAGATAAAAATTAGACTCTTGTCAATGCACACCTTGCGGACGTTTCGCTGCACTCCTTGCAGGAACTCTTGGGATGAGAAACAATTGAAACTCATTCTTCTCCTCTCTCAGACTTCATACACTTAACATGAAATCACACATTCAACCCAGCATTTAAACAAATGCATAAACAGAGAGAATAAAACAACTATAAGCATACCATTCAGCAAATGTAAACATTAAGCATCATAACACCATGAAAATTGAGTCAAAGCTTCATATATTAACTCAAGTGCTCCTGTACATGGGTTCTTCTCTACAGCTGTTATCCACATTTTTGGTTATCGAAATGATGACATGATAATGACATGATGATGAAAGATCTAACTCTTCTTTAAGATCATTTTCATGAAGAAAGTTACACATTCAGCTTCTCAAAATCACACTTTTGAAGATAGTACGCAAGCTGCATATATATTGTCCTGCGGAAATACTTGATTTCCGCAGGCTGCATTAAGTCTAACTGCGGACTTTCCGCACTGTGTTAATGGTCAGGGTGCGGAAATGTTTCTTAAGGGAGAAAATGAATAAGTTCTCGATCCTTCTAG
>SNQJ01S0125952.1:19939-30597 GCA_010110895.2 Picea sitchensis | reverse complement strand
GGAGATTGGTCTGTGTCCGCACTCACGAATTTATCCTTGAACAACAGCTCTCTGCTACAACTCAACAACTTATAAAAAATCTCTCTTCTTCTGTTCTAATGATCATAATGTTACAATGATACAAGGGTAAGGGTGTCTATATCTGTTTTCCCTCCTACTCTCTAAACTGTCTAATCTATGAATTCAAATCTACATACTTTCATTAATTACGTATAAATGCCTTCACATTCTACAGATGAGAGCAGTGCTCAAGATCTGTTTACAACATCTAAGATATAAATGTAAGTCCTCTTTCCCCAACTATCACATTAATATCCGCTTCATTAATTTTTCAAAACATTTCAAAAACGTGCGTTGATTCTTTTCCAGCTGTCTTCCACCTTTTACGTTCCTTGCTTGGCTGGCTGCTTACAATGCTCCTGCATCATACTCCCTCGCTTGAAAATTTTCATGAACTCCTGTTCATGAGCTCTTGGTCTATCCATGCTTATGAATTTCTGCTTCATCTTCCCAACTAGCATCTTCAACTGGATGTCCCTTCCATTTGACCAAGTATTCAAAATACTCTTTTCTCTTGGTCTTTTTGCTAATCCTCTTGTCAATTATGCTTTCCATCTGTGGCTTTTCAGCTACAGGCATTTGTTTTGTCCATTGAATTTCTTTCTACTCATCTTCTGCTCTTGCTTCTTTAGCTCTATAAGGGTATAAATCCACAACATTGAATATCAGTGAGATTCTGATCCCATCGGGTAAATCAATCTCATATGCGTTTGCCCCAAATTTCCTTATGACCTTGCATAGTCCAATATTTTTCATCTTCAGTTTGTTATATGTTCCCCTTGGGAAACTCTCTTTCCTCAGATGTGCAAGAATCAAATCACCAACTTCAAATTGAAGTTCTCACCTGCGTTGATCTTCTCTCCACTTGTATTCTTGACTTGAACTCTGCAATCGCTCCTTGACTTGGCTGTGAAGTTCCTTCATTCCTTCTGCAAAGTCTTCTACAGTAGCACTCTTGAATTCAGCTTGTTCCAAATCTTTCAATTCAGAAACTCCTCTTGGCTGCATTCCATACAAAATCTGGAATGGACTCTGCCCTGTGCTTCTGTTAAGCGAATCATTATAAGAAAATTCCACCTGTGGCAGAATGTGATCCCATTGACTGTGGTGTTTAGTCACTAAGCTCCTCAACAAATATCCCAAGCTTCTGTTCACGACTTCTGTCTGCCCATCTGTTTGAGGATGATAAGCTGAGCTAAAAGACAAACTTGTCCCCATATTTTTCCATAAGGTCCTCCAGAAATTCCCTACGAACTTGGTATCTCGATCAGACATGATACTCCTTGGTAAGACGTGAATTCTGATGACTTCCTTGAAAAAAAGGTTCGCAATATGAGTTGCGTCACTGGTTTTCTGGCATGGTATGAAATGTGTCATTTTTGAAAATCTGTCGACTACCACAAAGATTGAATCATAGCCTCTTTGTGTTCTTGGCAGTCCTAATACAAAATCCATGCTCACTGCGTCCCACGACCTTTCTGATATGGGTAATGGTTGATATAACCCTGTGTTCTGCCTTTTCCCTTTTGTGTGTTGACAAATCCTGCATCTGTCCACAAATTTCTTAACATTTGTCCTCATCCTTGGCCAAAAATATGAGCGATTCAACTTTGAGAACGTCTTATCATGAACGAAGTGTCCGACCAATCCTCCACTGTGTTTTTCCTTCAACAGGTTCTCCCTCATGGAACATTTTGGAATACATAGCTGATGGCCCCAGAATAATAACCCATCCTGGATCATATACTCAGTCCATTGGCTTCTGTCCCTGAGGACTGGATTCTCAGATGCCTCATATGCCTCTTTAAAATCTGGGTCATCCCTATACACTTCTTTGAGGTTATCAAAACCCAAAGTCTTGACTCTGAATTCCTACATAAGGAAACATTTCCTGCTCAAAGCATCAACAACTTTGTTAGCCGTTCCAGAAATATGCTTAATCACAAAAGTAAAATTCTGCATGAATTCAATCCATTTAGAATTCTTTTGGTTTAACTTCTCCTGTTGAGTCACGAATTGTAAAGCATGATTATCACTGTACAAAACAAACTCTTTAGGAACCAAATAATGTCTCCATTTCTTTAGCGCTTGTATGACTGCATAGAATTCTTTGTCATATGTTGAGTACTTAATCTTTGCTTCATTCAGTTTCTCACTGAAATATGCGATCGGCCTGTCATCTTGGCTCAAGACCACTCCAATTGCAAATCCACTCACGTCACACCTAACCTGGAATGTCTTGCTAAAATCCGGCAAAACCAGAATTGTTTGCTCCGTTATCTTCTTCTTCAGCAGATTGAAGCTCTTCTCTACTTCTTCTATCCAGTGAAAAGATTTATGTCTTTTCTTCACTGTATCCATCATTGGTGTGCTAATTCCACTGAAATTTCGAATAAAATTCCTGTAGAAGCTAGCCAAACCATGAAAGCTTCGTACTTCAAATAAGCTCTTCGACGATGGCCAATTCTTAATTGCATCTACCTTTTCTGGATCCATCTTCAACTCATTTGCAGAGATAACAAAACCCAAATACATGAGTTCTGTTCTCATAAATGACAATTTCTTCATATTTATCAACAATTTCTCTTGCTGTAATCTTCTCATTACTGCAACTAAATGCTTCAAGTGTTCTGCTCCTGTTTTGCTGAAGATTAATATATCATCAAGATGTACAATGACAAATTTCCCAATGAAATCCTTCAGGACTTCATTCATCAACCTCATGAAAGTACTGGGTGCATTCGTTAAACCAAATGGCATGACAAGCCATTCATACCACCCCTCATTCGTCTTGAATGCTGTCTTCCATTCATCACCTTCGCTCATCCGAATTTGATGATACCCGCTTTTTAAATCAATCTTTGAAATTTTTTTTGCTCCACTCAAGCAATCCATCAAGTCGTCCATCCTTGGTAATGGAAATCTGTATCTAATGGTAATATTATTGATTTCCCTTGAGTCTGTACACATTCTCCAGTCTCCGTCTTTCTTTGGGCTGAGCACTGTTGGAACAACACATGGACTCAAGCTTTCTCAAATCAATCCTTTGTCCATTAAGTCTTGGACTTGTCTCTTGACTTCTTCATTTTCCTGCGGCATCAACCAGTATGCGGCTTTGTTCGGTAAACTGGCTCCAGGTATAAGATCGATATGATGGCTTATACTTCTGATAGGTGGTAATGAACAAGGTAGTTTGTCCACTACTATATCATCAAATTCTCCCAACAATTCCTGGATTTCTTCTAGTAAATCATCTATTCTCGTACTGGTCAAAACAATTTTGGGCTTCCTGACCACAATAAATTGTGTGTCTTCCTTCTTCTTAACCTCCTTAAGAAGTTCCTTCCCACTCATGAGAAGTACAATGTTTCTCATCTCTGTTTTCACCTCTTGGTTTTTAATCGGCAGCAACATGTGCATCCTCCCATTTTTCTCCAGGGTGTATGTGTTCTTTCTCCCATCATGAACTACGTTTCTGTCATATTTCCATGGTATACCCAACAATAGATGACAAACATCCATGGGAATGACATCACATAATATTTCATGTTTATATCCTCCTATTTTAAATTCAACTAAACATTGTTTAGTGGCATTTACCCGATGTCCTTTTTGTAGCCATGAAACTCTATATGGGCTTGGATATACAACAGTCTGCAACTCCATCTTTTCTACCATCTCTGTAGATACGAGATTGTCTGTGCTACCACTATCCACTATGACCTTGCATACCCTATCCTTAGTTTTGCTAGCAATCCAAAATAGACTGTTTCTTTGGGCTGGGTTCTCTGCCTCCTTCTTTGGCTTCAAGAGAACTTTCATCATCATCAAAGATCTTCCGCCCTCAACGTCTTCTACCTCACCATTCCATCCTTGAGCTTCGACAATGTGAGTTTCACCACCATCTTTCTTCTTATCTGGACACTCATAGGATTTATGTCCGATCTTTCCACAAACAAAGCATTTTACTTCACCGCCTCTGCCTCTTCCTCGTCCTCTAGCTCGAGGAAAAGTATTTCTATCAAAACACTGCCCTCTCTATGAGCTTACTCCTCTCTCATGTTGAGTTTGAGGTTTATTTCCCTCTTCTTTAGGTCTCTAAGTGTTGTCTTGGGCAATTGTTTTGCCTCTGGCTTGACTTTTACCTCGACCTCTTTGACCTTGCTTCCGGCTCAACTTCTCTTCAGCTTTCAAAGCCATCTGATAAGCATCTTCTATAGTCTGAATGGTCATCATGCTCATCTCATCTTGAATGTCATATCGTAGACCATTCATGTATCTGACAACTTTTTCATCATCACTTTCCCGATGACCTGCTCTGATGTTTATCTTGTAGAACTCTTCAGTGTATTCTTTCACTGACATTAACTTCTATCTCAAATTCTGCATCCTTTGAAACATAGTGATTTGATAATCCTTGGGTATAAATTTGGCTTTCATCTTTGCAACCATTCTATCCCAGCTTTTGATTTTCTGCTTGCCCTTGCAGCGTCTGTCAACCTGCAGTTCATCCCACCATAGTGCTGGATGCCCTTTAAGTCTAGTAATGAAATGTTTGACCTTCTTGTCTTCCTCGACATACTCATAGTTGAAGTATTTATCCAGAGATTTAATCCAGTCTAGAATCTCTTCAACATCCAAGTTTCCCTCATACACTGGAATGTCCATTTTCACTCTGGCACCTATCCTCGCAACAACCCCAAATAGGTGTTCATCTACAACATCTTCGACTTCAACTTCTCCTTCATGTCCAACTTCATTTTCACTTTTAGCTTCGCTGATATCCCCAACGTCAACTTTGCGCCTCTGTGCTGTCTCCATGGCATCAAGCCTGGCATGTAACTCACACATTTATTTTTCTCTTGCTGGATCAAGCATTGGAATTGGCCTGTCTCTTCTTCTTGGTAGCATGGATGTAAAATGTTCCCCTGTTCTCTTTGCTACAAAAGCAAAGAACTTGTTCTGAGCTCTGATACCATAATTGACAGAGCACCCCCTGCCTCCGCAGCTTCTGCGCGACCTCCCGGTCTTAGGATCGTTCCAAATCTTCCCCTGAGTCAGATTGACTCTTTGGTTTCCCCACAAGGTGTATTCCACAACTGACCAACAAATATGATCGGGGCTTTTCTTTTCCTTTCGGGATTTCAGATTTCATGATTTTGTGAATCCTGTTGTTGAGCCCCTTGTCTCTTCAACCTCCGAAACCCGAAACATTAATGAGGGTTGACTTCTTCAATGCGTCGAACACACACCTCTTATTGCCACTTATTTCGTCTTTTCAGAACTTGAGTGATCGACCGACACTCATTCCTCTTCACTTATGATTTTTCAGTTTTTGAAATTTCCCCTTTTGGCAAGATCAAAGGTCTTTCTGGATTTTCCCCGAAGCTTGACCACCCCTTTGACTTCCGTCGCACATACCCTTTGACAAATGATTAGGAACCACCTTTCGAATTTTTTCTTTTCGCGATTTCTGGAGTTGTGTGACCATGCAACTCTACCTCTCGACTCCTGAAACCCCGAAACCTGAAGTGCCGAAATCCCAAAATTCTACACCAAAGTCCTGTTGCATTTCGTGACTTTGGGATTTTCACTCCACTATGTCCCTACTCCTTGTCGTCAGGATTCCTGGTATGCCGAACCCTGAAATATTGAAATGCCGATGTTTCACACAAAAGGAACGTCGCATTTCGTGACTTCGGGATTTTCAATGCTAAGGTCCCGGTTCCTTGTCATCAGGATTCCCGGTATGTCGAACCTCGAAATACCAAAATTTCACACTTGATTATCCTTTTCGCGAATCAGGAGTTTGAGTGACCAAGGGTTTTGACCTGCACTCCCAACTTATGGGTCCCGAATTCCCGAAATGATTTGACTAGTCAGACAGACCACGATCAACGGTCCACGTTGATTCTTGAAACCAAAGTGATGGGTTCACCCAACTCCTAACCACCTTATAGCTTCACTGGATCCAATGGTCCTCGTGACTTCATGAGTTCTCCACGGAGAATTCTGACCGTCTGATTCACCCCTCAAGAATCTTTGGCCAAACTGACTTGGCGTCCTTCCACTGAACTTAACTTCTGCATGATGATTTCGCTCCCTGTCTTCCCTTGAACTCTTCAAAGGTACTAACCCTCCTGAGATTTCACTTGTGGACTTAAGTCTCCAAGAGAGATCCTGCTCGCACTCCTTACGACAATATTTCAAATAAACTTTGGTTATTTGAGTCCTCGACTTTGTGCACTCTTTGCAACATCAATCCTTCCACCTTCACCTTAGTTGATAACTTTTAAGGTTTCAACTAGCCTACACACACCTTGCACGACTCTGTTCCTCACCTACACTTCTGCGGGGAATGAGAACAACAATATCTCTCCTGAGCATTCTGAGATAAAACTCAGACTCTTGTCAATGCACACCTTGCGGACGTTTCACTGCACTCCTTGCAGGAACTCTCAGGATGAGAAACAATTGAAACTCATTCTTCTCTTCTCTCAGACTTCATATACTTAACATGAAATCACACATTCAACCCAACATTGAAACAAATGCATAAACAGAGAGAATAAAACAACTATAAGTATACCATTCAACAAATGTAAACAGTAAGCATCATAACACCATGAAAATTGAGTCAAAGCTTCATATATTAACTCAAGTGCTCTTGTACATGGGTTATTCTCTACATCTCTCTGCTACAACTCAATAACTTATGAAAAATCTCTCTTCTTCCGTTCTAATGATCATAATGTTACAATGATACAAGGGTAAGGGTGTCTATATCTTTTTTCCCTCCTACTCTCTAAACTGTCTAATCTATGAATTCAAATCTACCTACTTTCATTAATTACGTATAAATGCCTTCACATTCTACAGATGAGAGAAATTCTCAAGATTTGTTTACAACATCTAAGATATAAATGTAAGTACACTTTCCCCAACTATCACATTAATATCCGCTTCATTAATTTTTCAAAACATTTCAAAAACATGCGCTGGTTCTTTTCCAGCTGTCTTCCGCCTTTTACGTTGCTTGCTTGGCTGACTGCATACGATGCTCCTGCATCATACTCCCTCACTTGAAATTTTTCATGAACTCCTGTTCATGAGCTCTGGGTCTGTCCATGCTTATGAATTTCTGCTTCATCTTCCCAACTAGCATCTTCAATTGGATGTCCCTTCCATTTGACCAAGTATTCAAAATACTATTTTCTCTTGGTGTTTTTGCTAATCCTCTTGTCAATTATGCTTTCCATCTATGGATTTTCAGCTACAGGAATTTGTTTTGTCCATTGAATTTCTTTCTGCTCATCTTCTGCTCTTGCTGATTCAACTCTGTAAGGGTTTAAATCCGCAACATTTAATATCGGTGAGATTTCGATCCCATCGGGTAATTCAATCTCATATGAGTTTGCCCCAAATTTCCTTATGACCTTGCACAGTCCAATATTTTTCATCTTTAGTTTGTTATATGTTCCCCTTGGGGACCTCTCTTTCCTCAGATGTGCAAGAATCAGATCACCAACTTCAAATTGAAGTTCTTGCCTGCATTGATTTGCTCTCCGCTTGTATTCTTGACTTAAACTCTGCAATCGCTCCTTGACTTGGCTGTGAAGTTCCTTCATTCCTTCTGCAAAGTCTTCTTCACTAGCACTCTTGAATTCAGCTTGTTCCGGATCTTTCAATTCAAAAACTCCTCTTAGCTGCATTCCATACACAATCTGGAATGGACTCTGCCCTTTGCTTCTGTTAAGCGAATCATTATAAGCAAATTCCGCCTGTGGCATAATGTGATCCCATTGAATGTGGTGTTCATTCACTAGGCTCCTCAACAAATCTCCCAAGCTTCTATTCACGACTTCTGTCTGCCCATCCGTTTGAGGATGATAAGCTGAGCTAGAAGACAAAATTGTCCCCATCTTTTTCCATAAGGTCCTCCAGAAATTCCCTACGAACTTGGTATCTCGATCAGACATGATACTCCTTGGTAAGCCATGAAGTCTGATGACTTCCTTGAAAAACAGGTTCACAATATGAGTTGCGTCACTGGTTTTCTGGCATGGTATAAAATGTACCATTTTTGAAAATATGTCGACTACCACAAATATTTAATCATAGCCTCTCTGTGTTCTTGGTAGTCCTAATACAAAATCCATGCTCACTACGTCCAACGACCTTTCTGGTATGGGTAATGGTTGATATAACCCTGTGTTTTGCCTTTTCCATTTTGTGTGCTGACAAATCCTGCATCTGTCCACAAATTTCTTAACATCTGTCCTCATCCCTGGCCAAAAATATGAGCCATTCAACTTTGAGAACATCTTATCATGACCGAAGTGTCCGACCAATCCTCCACTGTGTTTTTCCTTTAGCAGGTTCTCCCTCATGGAGCATTTTGGAATACATAGTTGATTTCCCCGGAATAATAACCCATCCTGGATCATATACTCGGTCCATTGGCTTCTGTCCTTGAGAAATGGATTCTCAGATGCCTCATATGCCTCTTTAAAATCTGGGTCATCCCTATACACTTCTTTGAGGTTATCAAAACCCAAAGTCTTGACTCTAAATTCCTGCACAAGAAAACATTTCCTGCTTACAACATCATCAACTTTGTTAGCAGTTCCAAAAATATGCTTAATCACAAAAGTAAAATTTTGCATGAATTCAATCCATTTAGCATGCTTTTGGTTTAACTTCTCCTGTTGAGTCACGAATTGTAAAGCATGATTATCACTGTACAAAACAAACTCTTTAGGAACCAAATAATGTCTCCATTTCTTTAGCGCTTGTATGCCTGCATATAATTCTGTCATATGTTGAGTACTTGATCTTCACTTCATTCAATTTCTCACTGAAATATGCGATCGGCCTATCATCTTGGCTCAAGACCGCTCCAATTGCAAATCCACTCGTGTCACACCTGACATGGAATGTCTTGCTAAAATCCGACAAAACTAGAATTGGTTGCTCCGTGATCTTCTGCTTCAACAGATTGAAGCTCTTCTTTGCTTCTTCTTTCGAGTGAAAATATTTATGTATTTTCTTCACCGTATCCATCATTGGTGCGTAATTCCACTGAAATTTCGAATAAACTTCCTGTAGAAGCTAGCTAAACCATGAAAGCTTTGTACTTCAAATACGCTCTTCGGCGATGGCCAATTCTTAATTGAATCTACCTTTTCTGGATCCATCTTCAACTCATTTGCAGAGATAACAAAACCAAAATAAATGAGTTATGTTTTCATAAATGACGATTTCTTCATATTTATCAACAATTTCTCTTGTTGTAATCTTCTCATTACTGCAGCTAAATTCTTCAAGTGTTCTGCTCCTGTTTTGCTGAAGATTAATATATCATCAAGATATACAATGACGAATTTCCCAATGAAATCCTTCAGGACTTCGTTCATCAACCTCATGAAAGTACTGGGTGCATTCGTTAAGCCAAATGGCATGACAAGCCATTCAGACAACCCCTCATTCGTCTTGAATGTTGTCTTCCATTCATCACCTTCTCTCATCCAAATTTGATGATACCCGCTTTTCAAATAAATCTTTGAAAAAAACTTTGCTCCACTCAATAAATCCATCAAGTTGTCCATCCCTGGTAATGGAAATCTATATCTGATGGTAATATTATTGATTTCCCTTGAGTCTGTACACATTCTCCAGCCTCCGTCTTTCTTTGGGCTGAGCACTGTTGGAACAACACATGGACTCAAGCTTTCTCGAATCAATCCTTTGTCCATTAAGTCTTGGACTTGTCTCTTGACTTCTTCATTTTCCTGCGGCGTCAACCTTTACGCGGCTTTGTTCGGTAAACTGTCTCTAGGTATAAGATCGATATGATGGATTATACTTCTGATAGGTGGTAACGAGCAAGGTAGTTCGTCCACTATTATATTAGCAAATTCTCCCAGCAATTCCTGGATTTCTTCTAGTAAATCATCTATTCTCGTACTGGTCAAAACAATTTTGGGCTTCCTGACCACAATAAGTTGTGTGTCTTCCTTCTTCTTAACCTCCTTAAGAAGTTCCTTCCCACTCATGAGAAGTATAGTGTTGCACATCTCTGTTTTCACCTCTTGGTTTTCAATCGGCAACAACATGTGCGTCCTCCCATTTTTCTCCAGGGTGTATGTGTTCTTTCTCCCATCATGAACTACATTTCTGTCATATTGCCATGGTCTACCCAAAAATAGATGACAAACATCCATGGGAATGACATCACATAATATTTCATGTTTATATCCTCCTATTTTAAATTCAACTAGACATTGTTTAGTGACATTTACCTGGTGTCCTTTTTGTAGCCACAAAACTCTGTATGGGCTTGGATGTACAACAGTTTCCAGCTCCAACTTTTCTACCATCTCTATAGATACGAGATTGTCTGTGCTACCATTGTCCACTATGACCTTGCATACCCTATCCTTAGTTTTGCAAGCAGTTTGAAACAGACTGTTTCTTTGCGCTGGTTTCTCTGCCTCCTTCTTTGGGTTTATGTTATGGTTGTAGGTGGTTGTAATGTTCCTGACTTGGCTAGTCTAGGAAATGCTGCTAATGTGTGTGTAGGATCAAAGGTTTACAAC
>SNQJ01S0125952.1:0-18407 GCA_010110895.2 Picea sitchensis | reverse complement strand
GATGAACACCTCTGCTGTGCCAGTTTGTCTCAACTGGGCTAGATCCCTGAAGTGTATCTCGGGATCCTTCCTGTCAAACCTGTCCATGAGCCTATCTGTAAACTCTCTATAGGATATGATGCGATTGTGACCCAATGTCACCAGTCCATTGTACCACCACTCATGTGCCTCACCCTCCAAGTGTAAGGTCGCAAAACTGATGGCCTCTGTCTTAGTCATCTGATTGAGCTTGTAATACGTGTCTAACTTCTATACCCAAGCTCTGGCGGTGTATTTGGACGATCCATCGAAAGAAGGGATGGTGAGTTTCCCAACTTTTCAGATGAAATCGAGGTTATGCCCCTGCTGCTATTGTGGTCCTCCCCTCTACGACTCTCTGGGGTGGTTCCTGAGTCTAAGTCCACAGTACTCGACTAAGGTCATGTCTTGATGGAAGTCACAACTCAATGATTCGTACTCCCTCCTATACTCTGCAATGCCATCAACATGAGTGGGTGGCCTCTATGGTATTAGTGGTGGTGCTGCTACTGGGGGTGCCCTCTGGAAACTGGGAAACAAGGGTATGGGAATCCTACTCGTAGAGGTGTATGTGTGAGAGGGTGATTGGGGTCTACTGCCTGCTCTCGAGTTCTCCTGTGCTACATGTGGGACTTGTGTATCTGGGGTGCCCACTCTAGCCAATCTATCAACCACCTGTGCCAAGGACTGAGACATGGTCTATTGACTAGCTAACATATCATTGATAACCTGCATGAAAGCTACCTCTGGATCTACGTGGGCCTTTCCACTGCCCTATGGTCGCTCATATCTACCTCCTAGCATCCTCTATGCCTCATGCTCAGCCTCACGCTCCACCCTTCTCTCTGGTTCTCTGTGTGACTCTTCCTCTTCCTCTGAGCTAGGAGGAAAAGGGGGAAAATCAGGCCTATGCCTTCTTTCCTGATGCCTGTTGTAAGTGACATCTTCATCACCTACGTGTTCACGGCCCTCTGGGTCTTCTGTTGCACTCATTGTCTTTAGTCACAGGCTGGCAGGACTAAAGCTCTGATACCACTGTAATGTTCTTGACTTGGCTAGTCTAGGAAACATTGCTAATGTGTGTGTAGAATCAAAGGTTTACAACATATAAATGATCATACAAATAATAAACATTAAAAAGGACTACAAAGTTTGTATTATGATATCTCCATGGATTATAAAATGGCCGAATGCGGCTGAATAAACTGACAATACTCGACTAGATCAACAGACAAAGGATCTTAGCTGGAATACAAATAAGCAACTGTGGCTGAAGAAAATAACAACACTCGGCTAGATCAAACGACAAAAGGATCTTAGCCAGAATACAAATAAGCAACTAAAATATAATACTCGGAATATGGGAGCACTACGGAATCAATGAAGAATGATGGAAGACCTGGATGATCTTCCTGGTGACTAGGGTGTGTCTTTCAACACCAAAATCAACTAACTGGTGTCTTCCTCCTGGAATACACTGAACTATCTCTCCTGAGATGCGCCTCTTCTCTTCAATGACAAGTCATAATTTGCATAATAATGAATTAGGTCGCTGACCCTTCCTTTATAGCTTTCCAAAACCCTAAATCATGCTGAAACCCTAGTTCGCTGTTGATTTCCAAAACCCTAAGTCATGCTGAAACCCTAATTCGCTGTTGACTTCCAAAACCCTAAATCACTGCTGGAACCCTGTTTACCCCTCTTTGGCCCTGGCTATAGTCTAACGGGGTGGTTTAGACCATTAAGCCTCCTCTTCTGGAGCTCCTATTTGGAAAGGGACATTACAACGATGTTCACGGTGATTGAGCATGAGAAGGGACGTCTAAGGTGCACGTATTTTTCTCCCCTAACCATAGTTCTAGAGCTCGAGAAGACCTTCATTTACAACATAAGACCCTTCTTTCCTCCCCCCAACCATGGTTAGACCTCAAACACAATTATAGTGCACAAAACCTACTTGTGGCTTATGTATCCCACTAAGATGCTAAAGATCCCCAATCATGGCTTGTAGAATGATTCATGGTGTGGGATTATGATCCGAAATGGATATGAAACGATTAATCTGTATAAGAATTTGTACCTCTAAGGGGCAATTCAACAATTTATGAAGGTTAACAAATATTGTAAGACAATGTAAAACATGAATGAGAGAAAAAAAGAAAAAAACAGAGAGGGAAATAGATAATTAAATGAAATTAGAAAAATGAATGGGAGATAAGGTTGGGAAATCAGAAGTGAAGGGTCATGGTTGTTGGCCTTCCCTCTATCCCTAGGTCTCCCTATTTCCTTCATAAATTTTACTCTCAATGTTCTTTTTGGGAAAGAGAGAAGACATAGAGAGCCATGAAAGCAATGTAACCAAAGATTGCCAGAATGAAGAATTGATCCACCATTCGAAGATGGTTTTCCCATTTGGGTTTGTAGGGTAAATATGGTTTCCATTATGTTTTGAATTGCTCTAATTTTTTATGTGAATGTGCTCTGTGTATTTATGTTTTAGTTCTGGTTTTAGTGACTACTAGTGAATAGTGAGAGTGTAAATGAGAGGCATGAGTAGTCAAATATTTTTTCTTAAATGGATTTCCCTGCAATTGTGTATCTTGGGACAATGCCTCACACACTCGATGTTTTATCTCATTATTTGATTAAACTTGTGGGAATTCTCCGCAAGAGTGAAACCCAACAACTATTTGTTTCAAACTATCCATATATAGTCCAAAAGAGATAGAAAGTTGAGATAATATAGATGATACTCCATATCTGGCCAATTTCTAATTTTAACCTCCTAAATTTAGCAACCATTTCATTTTGAGACTATTGGGCATTTTTCTCTTTGCAAAGAGTTGTTCTCTCTCACCTCGAGTCATTTTCTCATTGCATGGGTCAAACTAACATTCCCCTAAGTTGTTTTCGTGTTTCCTAGGATGAATTAACATCCCTCTCAGTGATTTTCTCATTGTCTGGGGAAAATTAACACTCCCCTGAGATTATTTTTTTTGCATGGGTGATTCATGTCATAGTTAGGTCATCAATTTTACACAAGCTCGAGTTAAATTTACCTTGTTGTTTGACTTGATTTCTTAGCTAGGAATTTTATCTCACCCATATATCCAGATGGGTCGTACATGAATCATGGAGCCACCACTTGCTCCGTGGGTCATTTTATCACCGAGTGTTGTCTTATATGTGAGGGAAAAACATTTTTAGAGCTTTTAAAAATGTTGGGAATTAAGCTGCAGGATACCACATGGATTGCTCACTCCTTATTTGTGGCATTAGATTGCTAGTTTTTGTTTGAATGCATATCTCAATGGGGTATATAATATAGTTAAGTGGAGGACTGCATAATTATTAACCTAATCTAAATATATAAATTCAATAGGTAAAGAAGCTGGGTGATGTTGACATTGAGAAAGACTTTTATTTTATTTTATTAATGTTGGATTTTGAGCATTGATAAAACTTTGTGTAATCTAAGTTTACTGAAATGCATGTAAAGAGAAACATCAACGTTCATTGGCTTGATCAATGGATGAAACAATAAGTTTTGGCAAATTGTGGGACTTCATTTGATTTATATATCTATGTTGGGGTTATTGATGATATGAAGGAAACATGTTATGTTTGGTTGATGTTGGGACACTTCTGGGCAAGAATAGCTTAGTGAAGATAGAGCATGGCAAACATGGGGTAACAAAAAGAGTTAAAACCTTGAATCACTCCATACACCTTTTTTGAGTAATATTTGACCTTGAAACTACAAAAAGAACGAACCTTAGATTCCTTTAGGAGAATAGTGAGTAGAGAAATTGCACTTAGACTTGAATTGTGCACAAAACACCCATAAATCAAAGTTCCAACATAGTTAGAGAGATAACATTGGTTGGCTATCCGAGAACAAATACTTTCAATTGCATTTCCATTTGGTTTACTAAGTGTAGGTTACATAGAGAAGATTCAACCAATCATCTGGAGCATAGGTTCAATAAAGAAAGGTCCTTGAAAACATTATAAGAACACAAATCCATGTATAGGGAAAGAGATGAACAAAGGCCTAGTGACCTTTCTAAAGATAAAGAACTTTGTACAAGCCTGAAAAAATAGCTCAGAAGATAATTCCATAAGGGATCCATGTCGGTGAAGTGAGTAGGATATAAGTCTTTCATTTTCATATCATAAGGTATCAGAGCAGTTGTATCCTTGAACATGACACAATTGCTAGAACTTTGAAGAGAACATTGTAGACCTGAACATCGAAAAATAAAGAAAATAAAATTTAGAAGACTTAAGTACCAACACTGCTTATGCGCATATACGAAAGTGGTCAGCTTCCGTATATGCGCATATACGAAAATTGTATGCTTTCGTATATGCGCATATACATAAGCGGTCAATTTTCATATACGCGCATATACGGAAGCGATCAACTTCCGTATATGCACATATATGGAAATGTTCATCTTCCATATATGCAGATATATGGAAATGGTCGGCTTTCATATATGCGCATATACAGAAGCGGTCAATTTCGTATATGCGCATATACAAAAGCGGCCAGCTTCCGTATATGCACATATATGGAAATGGTCGGCTTCCATATATGCACATATATGGAAATGGTCGGATTTTGTATATGCGCATATACAGAAATGGTCGGCTTCCATATATGTGCATATACGGAAGCGATCAACTTCTGTATATGCACATATACAGAAGCCGACCGCTTCCGTATATGCGCATATACAAAAGCTGACTTCTTTCGTATATGCGCATATATGAAAGCTGACCTTTTTTGTATATGCGCATATATAGAGTGGTTAACTTTTGTATATGTGTCATATATATACGAAAGAAAACCATTTTCGTATATGCGCAAATACGGAAGACGACCATTTCCGTATGTGCGCATATACAAAAGACGATCGCTTTTGTATACGCACATATACAAAAGCCGACCATTTTCGTATATGCACTTATACAAAAGGTGACCTCTTCCGTATATGTGCATATATGAAAATGGTCAACTTCTGTATATGTGCATATACGAAAGTGGTCAACTTTTGTATATGTGCATATACGGACGTGGTGAAATTTTGTATATGTGCATATACAAACGTGGTCAACTTCTGTATATGAACATATACATAAATGGTTTTCTTTTGTATATGCGCATATATAGAAGCCGACCATTTCCGTATATGTGCATATACATAAGCTGACCGCTTTCGTATATGCGCATATACAGAAATGTTCAACTTCCATATATGCGCATATACATAAGTGATCCACTTTCATATATATGCAGTATATGCACATATACGGAAGTTGACCACTTCCGTATATGTGCATATACAAAAGTGGTCAAATTTCGCATATGTGTCGTATATGCACATATACGGAAGTTGACCATGTCTGTATATATGCACATATACGGAATCTGACCACATCCGTATATGCACATATACAGAAGTTGACCACTTTTGTATATGTGCATATACAGAAATGGTTGGCTTCCGTATATGCACATATGCGGAAGCGATCGACTTCCATACATGCACATATAGGGAAAAAATCTTCCAAAATCCCTTCACTTCTTAGCCCAAGATTTGCATCCTATTTTGAGTTTTATCCTCAGCCTTCCCCTCCAACCTTTCTCCTTATGCAACCCTTCCTCCTTCCCTTGGTGATATGTTGGTTACGAGAAGATAATATGGGATTGATGCACTTGGAGCCACGATAGAGGATCCTGGACTTGGTTCGTGGAGTGGTTTCCAACAAAGATTGTAATCCTTTTTATATTGAAATTGAATAAAAGAGTTCATCCTTGTCCCAAAACCCTATGTTTACATGCATTTGTTAATTTTTTCATTTATATCTAAAATTTTAAAGTGATCAATAAATATTGCATATGTTGTTGCATTGTATTCCTAACCTTTTGTAGGCCATCTTTGGGAGGAGACCCATGATCTAGGAGGCGACAATAAGCGAAATAGGTCAACACCAACCGCAAGCTGACCACTTCTGTATATGCACATATACATAAGTTGATCACTTCCGTATATGCACATATACGGAAGCTGACCATTTCTGTATATGAGCATATACGAAAGTTGACCACTTTCATATATGCGCATATACAAAAGCCGACCATTTCCATATATGCACATATACGGAAGGGGACCACATCCATATATGTGTATATATAGAAATGGTCGGCTTCTGTATATGCGCATATACATAAGTTGTTGACCACTTCCGTATATGTGTATATACAGAAGTCGACCATTTATGTATATCATATACAAAAGCCAACCATTTCCATATATGCACATATACAAAAGTGGTCGGCTTCCGTATATGTGCATATATGGAAGGGGTCAGTTTCTGTATATGTGTATATACGGAAGCGATCAACTTACGTATATGCGCATATATGGAAATGGTCGGATTCCGTATATGTGCATATACGGAAATGGTCGGCTTCTGTATATGCGCATATACATAAGCGATCAGTTTCCGTATATGTGTATATACGGAAGTGGACAGCTTCCATATATGTGCATATATGGAAATGGTTGACTTCTGTATATGCGCATATACGGAAATGGTCAGCTTTCGTATATGTGCATATATGGAAGCGGTCAACTTCCATATATGTGCATATACGAAAGCCGACCGCTTCCGTATATGCACATATACAAAAGTCAACTTCTTCCATATATGCGCATATACAGAAGTTGGGATTTTACTCATATGTCAAAGACTCATTGGAGTGGGATTGTGTCATTGTTTCTAGGTGTTGTTCATGGTGCTTGAGCTAGAGAAGGTTCAATTAGGGATTAAGGTTGTTACTTCCCCTCTTAACCATGTCTATGCCTCAACACACATTTATAGTGCAAAAAACCTACTCATGGTGTGCATGTATCCCACTAAGAGGTCAAACACCCCCTACAAAGTTCCTACATGCTCTTGATCTCGAGAAGCTTTAACAAGACCCTAAGAAAATTGCTTTTAGTCTTTGATGATGGTGAATGCCCCACTGACCATCCATGTTCTTGTGTGGTGGTTTGAGGATGTTATCATGGTGTTTTAGCCTAAGAAGCAAGGTTTAGGTATGGAGGCTCTTATTTCCCTCTCCTGACTATGGTCACAACCAGAGACCCATCCATGATGCTCAATAACTCATAGTGGCACCCATATTCAACTTGGATACTAAGAAATATCTAGAGAGGGCTCGTCTCATGGTTTTTAGGTGTTGTTAATGGTTCTCAAACTTGAGAAAGGTTAATAAGGATTAAGGACATTGTGTCCTCCTAACCATGTTTATGCATCAACACACATTTCTAGTTCACACAACCTACTCGTGGTGCTTGTATCTCATTTAGAGGCCAAAGACCATCTACCAAGTTCCCATGTGTTAGTTCAATTACTTGTTCAAGGATCTTGCTCTCAAGAAGCTTCAATAAGATCCTAAGACACTAGTTTTTAGTCTTTGATGATGATCAAGCCCCCCACAAACCATCCATGCTCTCGTGTGGTGGTCAAAGGACATGTTCATGGTGTTTGAGATTGAGAAACCATGTTTATAGATTGAGATTGCTATTTACCTCCCCTTACTAGTGTCAAGTGCATGCATATGTTTTTTTTTTACCATGACTATGATTAAGGCATTGAGACCCATTCATGATGCATGAAACATCTTAATGGAAGCCGTATCCAACTCCTAGGTAAAATAACCCTAGTGAGGGCTCATGTTTCTATGTATAGGGTTTCTTCATGGCACTTGAACTCAAGAAGGTTCAATTAGGTCTTAAGGCCCTTGTTTACCCCTTTAACCATGTGGCATGGTATATACCCATTTATAGTACACAAAAACTACTCATGACACTTATATCCCACACAAAGGCCTACAAAGAACAACTCCAAAGGACTTACATGTTAGTATGAAGACTTGTTCAAGGCTCTTAAGGTTGTGAAGATTCAACAATATCTCAAGGTGATTTTTTCCTGTATAGTCAACTTTCGTATAGTCAACTTTCGTATATGTGTTATGCACATATACAAAAGTTGATCACTTCCGTATACTCACATATACAAAAATAGTCGTCTTCCGTATATGCGCATATACGGAAGCTGACCACTTCCATATATACCACTTTCATATATGCGCATATACGTAAGCCGACCATTTTCATATATGCACATATATGGAATTGGTCAACTTTTGTATATGCGCATATACAAAAGTGGTCAGATTTCATATATGTGCATATAGGGAAGTGGTCAACTTCCGTATATACCACTTTCGTATATGCGCATATACGTAAGCCGACCATTTCCGTATATGCGCATATACGGAAGCCGACGATTTCCATATATGTGGATATATGCGCATATACGGAAGCCGACCATTTACTTATATGCGCATATACAAAAGCAACCAACTTCCCTATATGCGCATATAGGGAAATGGTCGGCTTCTATATATGCGCATATACAGAAATGGGTATATCTAGGTATATGCCCATTCCGTATATGCGCATATACGAAAATGGTTATATCTAGGTATATGCCCATTCCGTATATGCACATATACTGAAATGGTCGGCTTCCATTTTCATATATGCGACCATTTCCGTATATATGCTCATATACGGAAATGGAAGACGACCATTTCCATATATGCGCATATATGGAATGGGCATATACCTAGATATGCCCATTTCCGTATATGCGCATATACAGAAGCCAACCATTTCCCTATATGTGCATATAGGGAAGCTGACCACTTCTGTATATGCGCATATACAGAAATGGTCGGCTTCCCTAAATATGCATATACAAAAGCCAACCATTTCCGTATATGCGCATATACAGAAGCAATCAACTTCTGTATATGTGCATATAGGGAAATGGTCGGATTTCGTATATGCGCATATACGGAAATGGGCATATCTAGGTATATGCCCATTTCGTATATGCGCATATATGGAAATGGTCGGATTTTTCTATTTTTAGCGGATTTGTAAATTAATCCCGGATTAAGGGATTAGGGTTTTGGTATCTACGGAATACCTAAAAACATTGTATATATTGTATGGTGAATGGTGAAATTCGATATAATGAAAATAAGAAAGGTTTTNATATAATGAAAATAAGAAAGGTTTTCCCAGTTGAGGGTTTCTAGTATAAAATCTCTGTGTATGAGCCATTGATTAATTTCTGTATTGCTTAAGAATCTATATGCATTGCTTTACTTTGCAGGTTTAAAACTTTCCGTATATGCACATATACGGAAGCCGACCATTTCCCTATATGCGCATATAGGGAAGCTGACCGCTTTTGTATATGCGCATATACAGAAATGGTCGGCTTCCATAGATATGCATATACAAAAGCCAACCATTTCCGTATATGCGCATATACAGAAGCGATCAACTTTTGTATATGTGCATATAGGGAAATGGTCGGATTCCGTATATGCGCATATACGAAAATGTGCATATCTAGGTATATGCCCATTTCGTATATGCGCATATATGGAAATGGTCGACTTACGCATATGTGCATATACAAAAGTGGTCAACTTCCATGGCTTCGGTATATGGTCGGCTTACGTTTATGTGCATATACGAAAGTTGACCACTTCCGTATATGCGCATATATAGAAGCCGACCACTTGCATATATGCAAATATATGAACGTGGTCGACTTCTGTATATGGACATATATGAAAGCCAATCATTTTCGTATATGTGCATATATGGAAGTGGTCAAATTTCGTATATGCGCATGTATGGAAGCCAACCATTTTTGTATATGCACATATACGGAAGTGGTTGGCTTCCATATATGCACATATACGTAAACTATTTCCATTGGGTTTTGAATGAATGCATCTATTTTCTTGGGGGAAATGGGATAATTCCCTTGCTGATTAACAAAATACTCTATGATAAAGGAAGAAAAGTTAAAGTCTTAGAAACTAACGGATTAGCATATTATCCCACTACCTAAGCTCTTATATGGATTAACATATACGAAAGTGGTCAAATTTCATATATCCGCATATACGAAAGTGGTCAGCTTCCGTATATATGCATATATGGAAGTGATTAGCTTCTGTATATGCACATATACATAAGCCGACCCTTTCCATATATCTGCATATACGGAATCCGACCATTTCCATATATGTGCATATACAGAAGCTGACTGCTTCCGTATATGCGCATATACGGAAATGGTTAACTTTCGTATATGAACATATACAAAAGTGGTCAACTTCCGTATATGCGCACATACAGAAGTGGTCAACTTTCGTATATGCGCACATATGGTCAAGTTATCCTCCACTAGGGATAACTTTACGTCTGGCTCAGAACCACTTGAGCTAACCCTTGGGGCTTATACATGATGTCAACATTACATTGAATTATTCAATTATTTGTCACAATCTCCCTATAGAATGTACAACAACATAAATTGTACACTAAGAATATGAATAACATGAAGCCTTAAACAATTAACACATAATCAACACATTAACCCCTCTACAATGTTAGGAAGTGGTATAAACTAGCAAGCACTCAAAACAAGGAAAGGGAACATTATCGAGAATTTGGTGTGGATACATTGCAAAATGAAAGTAGAGTTTTTTTTAGATAGTGAGTTGTATGCCTACAACTTTCCTTCCTTTTGGTGGAATTTATCATCTACTAATGACTCAAGGTATATATGTTCCATGGACATAGCCTTCCCTCTATGATTCCTTTACTTGACATAAGCTTCACTTAAAACAATATGAAGTTAGAAGAAAAACACTATTAAGTTACTTGGGTATCACTGCTCTACTTTATGTATCGATGCTCTACTTCTTTTGCCTCTATTTTCTCATGCAACTAGAGGGAAATCATGCTATGCTTTCTTATGTTATCCTCATGAACATGAAACAAACATGTCTTAAGGTATATTGGTCATCTATTAAGTCTTTTGGAAACTAGATTGTGTTGAATCCAAGTTTCCTATTGGGTTGGAGGTTGTTGTCTCAAATGGAGTTGACTTCCTATCCCTTTCACTCAATGTTAATAGCTCCCAACCTCTCCTTCTCCCTATGCCCCTTTATTCTTGCAATTGGTTTAGATAATTCCTTTTTTAAGACTCTTTTTAAATTTGTATACACCCACCATATAATTACAATCAATTCTACCATCTAATTCCAATAACTTTAAATGCACACTTTTCATCCCTCTTCATGAAATCATTAAATTTAAAATTCTCATTCTAAAAGAGTTTAGAAATTATAACATTATTTTCAATTTTCCTTCTAAAAAGATTTAGAAATTTTAATATTTTAATATTCTTATTATTAGTCCTTGTCGAAGGCCTAGGGACTACGACGATGAGATAGTCGTTGACTAACTAATACTTTCATCTTTGACTTTTAATTTTTCTGGTTTTCCAATGTTCAATCTAGGGAAATCTAGATAATACTTTTTATTAGAATTAAAATAAATAAAAAAATAAAAATTATCTAATCCTATTTGAATTCAACTTTGAAGTCTTATTGTCACGGTGATGACATGCATTAATACTCACCACATATTGCATTGATATTTCTTCATACTTCTTTCTCTTTGTCAACCTCGTCAGCCCTTGTAATTGTCAGTAACTATCATCCACCTGTAATTGGCAGTACTGTCTCCTGTAATTGTCAATGGTAAGTGTTTTCTGTCTAATTAGTGTACCTACAAGGATTTATTATACCGCACAATTGTACAAATGCCATATAACTTTGTACATATGTTCACCAGTACACACTATAGTTCCATTATAACAACCTTTTTCCATCTCCATCTTTCAATATTAAATAGTTCCATAGAGTCACTAATAACGAAGTGCACATATTTTTTTTTGCCCTCGCTGTAGGCATTTGTTTATTTATAAACATGCAAGCCACACCTTGGACATGATATTCCATGGATATACTTGACGTGAAAACTCGGGCATATCTCATAAATTCCAACAGGGTTGGTCCAACTTCACTAATTAACACAGTAAGTAGGTTTCATGGAGGGAACTTTCCCAGGCGTTCAAAACGGAACAACAAATAATCGTTTTCATTTTATAATTTCAAATAATTTCATTTCTTAAGCATAACGACCACTCTGGCCATGTGGGAAACTGCATGATGAATGCCTCAGCCATCCTGAGGCTCATAGATGCCGAATGAAACCCACCTTAAACTTTGATTTTGTTGTGGTTGATTGGAGGAAGAGGATATCATTTTGGGGATGATTGAAGGAAGACAATATCTTTGGCTTTCTCTGTCTCCATAGATGGCATGATTAAGCATGCTAGAGAAAATGACCGATATGGTGTGTCCAAACCCGATTTGGAAATGAACGGAGGTTTCGTTCCACGTGTTTAAAGCATCTGTTCCATTATGGAATGTAACACATAATCACCATATACAACAAACAATTTCTTCTAACATCTGAAAACATCGACCACTATGTGGCTTTCTTGTATCAACAAATTCCAATTTGAGAGACACTTATTTCTAGGAGAAGTATGAGACAACATGCTTAGCGTCCCACATAAATATGTCGAAAGATTGCCTCAGAAGCAAGTCCATCGAGCCAAGATTATCATATATAATACTCCTTTCTAAAAAGATGAATGGAAGATTATCATGTATAACGCTCTTTTCTAATAAATATGGATAGACAATCTAAAGGCTTAACAATGGATTCAATGAACTCATGCAATACAGGGTGGTGTAAGATATTTTTATTTGCATGCCTCCAGTTGATTTACAGTTCAATATTTCATGGTGGCCAAACTCTACTATTGGGGAATAGCCACATCTGCTCCTGATTGATGTGAAAAGATGAATTTGGGTGACTATGCTCTTCCCTTTTATGTTGAATAATGGTGTATATGCATTTTATTCATATGGATATTGGATATTGAATTGTGTTATCATAGTTTCATACCTGTAAATTTGTGTTGTAGATTTTATTGTAAATGTTGGTTATGCATTGCCTCTATGAAAAATTTCTGTACTTTTGTATCTATTACCATAATTCTTTGGAGCTATAGTTATTGCATCCAGAGAAATGAATTTTTAATTGGGTGGGGGAATCCATTGACTGCTTGGTTACAACCAAGGTTTGTCCACAATTTTTCTTTAAAATGATCAGTTGAATGCATAGTATTAAACTTGCACTCAACAAATTCCTCTAAATGCATCCCGTAAATAATTTCCAATTTAGAAAAAAAGATTTCTTTGAACTCTAATGAAATTGTGCAAACTTAACGATCTTTTACAATAAATGTAGATATTCTTTAATTTTTATTGATGGAATTATGAGTAAATTATATGGAAAATTTGATGAGTTAAAGATTTCTTTAGAGTTACAATTTGTTACTTTTAAGAATTATTTTTAACTTTCATTAGTCAAAATACCAATAAATTACAAAAATTAGAAAGAAAATTTACAAACCTAACAATTGTTTACAGTAAATACAAAGAGTGAAATATTTCCTTACTCCTTTAGTTATTTAATTTGTCAAGAAATCGTGCAATATTCACATTACTCACTGAATTTGATCATACATTTTTAAAGAAATTTAGAGGAATTTTCATTTGGAATTTTCATGTGGAAAGGAACTATTGGGGTAGCTCCTCACTACTGCTCGTCAATGTGTATACATGAAAGACTTAATGAAGGAGCGACAAAATTCGCATCGTCAAGTTAGATTCAAAGACTTATTTCATTTGATAGCGAGTAAGCCAAGGAAGGTAGTTCAATTCATATTTATTGTTGTTTCAACAAGGTGGCAGTTCACACAACTACATCGATTGATGTTGTAGTTCCCACTGTATTTATGTTTCACTCAACCTAGGCAAGGCATGTCAAGAACTTGCAACTCCCACACCATGGCTCAATTGCTTGGTCAGACCTAGTTAACGAGTTTCTATAGGAAGGTAAAGTGGCTTGACAATATTGTTTAGATGGTTCAATGATTGTTTTGATAGTTGATGACAGGGTTGAAGACCCATATTCAAAGAGTTGATGCTTTTTTAAATCATCATTATTATTAATTACCAAACCAACTTTGCCAGTAGTCAGGTCTAGGCCCAAGCCATAAAGCTAAGTGAGTTCTACTTTAAATCATTATTGTTATTAATTTTGAAACTTACTATGGCAGGGACTAAGCTATCATGCAACACTTGTTTTATATGGATATGTGAATTTTTAACTTTCATGAAAGCAAAATAGATTTTGCATTTACGAAAGTAAAATTTTCTTATAATTCATAGTGCGAAAGAAATCAAGTTACACATATTAAAATAAAATAAAATGACTAGAAATGTATRGTTACMAWAAATMTTTGACCYAYGCTTAGTGGATTGTTGTGATTTTTTTCTAACAYRTAATATTTGTGATAATATGATGTGAGAAATAATTKCCACCTAAGTTGTATAGGTTTTKTTAWTCGAATAAAAAATAAAAAAATAAACTTTGTGGCAARGTARAATCCACAACATGCATGTTTATAAAATAGAGTTTGGMAAAAATACTATGAAAAACCATAGCACCCAACACATAGGCGTGATTTTGAATTTAAATGGAGCAAATKGCACTTTTATACACGATCCTCCTWCACCAAATATAAACATTYTCYTTTAACAATCATGRCCCAAGTGCACAGGTAACCTCATAGAAGATTTATTGAGCATGGATCTAGTGATATAGACTTTAACCYTGAACTSCTCTAGGATCAAACCTCCTTCCTTGAGAGTTAATAGTCCCAATAATTKTCTTTATAGTTTGGGGTAATTTTKCTTGATTTATTMTAATATCTACCGATTGTTGGCCTCGTAAATTTCCCTTTCCCAATTTGATAAATTTTCAAGGTTCAATGTTTTCATGTTTTCTCCTTGCATTGCAAAATTGTGTCTACARGATTAATTGACATGGTAGAATATTTTTCACCCTCTAACATCAATGGCTTGTAGATCTTTAGGCAATCTATGTTGAACACTCAATGAATTCATATATAGACTAAGATATTCAATCTAAACTCTATTTCCTTCTCCTTGAAGTGCTCTTTCTAAAGGTAAACATTGACTATATGTCTCGTGAAAAATGGTGATATGTGTGGTGTTTATCATGTATGGCCCTATGCTTGTTTCGACTCTTCCTCATAGATTCTTCAACTTAATCATCGTAGATTCTTGAGTCTCCTTTCATCATTGTTGCCTTTGGAAAGGGTCATTAAATGGCTAATGAATCCTTCAATGAGAATCCAAGGCATGCATCAAAAGGTGAAGTGAATATCACACTATCTATTGCATAATTATAATGGCATTACACATAAGAGATATTAGTATCTTGTGCCTTTGGATGTAGATGTTTAAAATTAATATATTATGCCTTCAAATGTTGATGGTTAAAGTTAATATCTTATGCCTTCAAATGTCGATTTTTACGACTTTTACTATGGTGAAATTTATTCAACTTGGTATCCATCAATTCCCTTAATGCTTGCTAAAAGTACCTTAGGAATCTCTTGTTATAGTAAAACATGATCGTTGATGGTAAATGAAAATGCAATGAAACTTTATTGAAGAAAAACTAAGTTGCTTGTGGCATCAAAATAATATGATTGCAAGGTATCATGATCATTATTCTTCTAAGAAAATCTATAAATACCATGAGATGGGGTTGTTAATAATCCTTTGAGAAAGTCCATCAAAACCAACTCTCATGGTCTACTCAATGTTGGAAGTGGAATGTAATTACCTAGCTTATGATTTAATGGCTTCAATATCCAACAAAAGAGACAAATGTGCAGAAGAATTGTCATTTTCAATGTCAATATTGACTAGTTAAATACGTCTATAAAGTAGTGAAGTTCCATTCTAAAGTAGCGGGATTTGGAAAGCTTAGGGCGTGGTCCATTGCCGCTGAAAAACGCTGAATTTCTATGGGCGTTGAAATGGTGGAAGTTTGGCAGAGTATACTGCGTTACTTTTGAATGAAGGAAAAGAGGGTGCTAAAATCTCTTTTGCATTCAATATATGATACAAGTCTGCAACAATTTTGGAAATTCCCCGGCACAGTTTTCCAACCTATTCAAATAATGAAATTTTCTCCAAGTTGAAGCCTTATACATCCTTAATGAGCCCTTGTGTTGATTACAAGCAGAGCGCAGTTTCCAAATTCCTTGCCGCGAAAAATTCACCGTCAAAATACATGTCTTGGCGGACAAAATCTTTGATCATATAATCCTACAGCTCGCTTCCTTTATAGGAATCTTCATACAACGGAGACTGCAGACAGAATAAGAAGTTGGGAAGCCCAACGCCCTCGACCTTCTCCAACATCTCTGTCTCCTTCACCAAAAACTGTACACCCATGGAACCGGTGTTGTAGAGATATGTGTAGTATCCCTCAAACATCTCCTGCATCCGAGTCGTGCATTGCATCCCCAGTCATCCTGAAACTGCTTGAAGTCCCCTTCAATCATAGTTTTATCAAGACATTCCTTCATTGATTCCAGCAGCTTCACAAACAAAATGTCTGCCTTTTGTGGATTGTAGAGATGCTGCAGGAGATAGTTGAGCTCTGTTTGGCATTATGAGAGCATGAAATCCCACAGCTCGTCCCACAACGGGTTTGATTCAGACGACTCGTCCCAGGGGAAAAAGGAAAAATCCTAGCTCATTTCAAATTCAAAAATGGGGCGTGGAGGGAATAATGTATAGATCGTCCTTTCATCTCATTTCAAATTTGAAAATAGGTGCGGAGGGACGTTCACGACATTCGAAATGACTACTCACGGCGTGTTATGTTACACCATCAACCACGGGAGGATCGACCGAAAGTCGGAAAAGGTTGGCGCATGGATGTGAGGTTGGATGGATGCATGGATGTACGAGGGTAGCATTAGGGAGTACAGTGTTGCACGACCATCCTGTTTGCAGAGTCTTAAAGACTTTGCAGTAGGCTGGATATTGCTCGCCCTTCCAATAGTTCTCTATACTTGTGTAGGCTTTGAATTTGACTGCCTGTAGAACGTACATTTTTTTGAGTTTAAAGACGCCGAGAATTTGAATTTGACGGCCTGTAGAATGTACATCTTTTGTAGAATGTACATCTTTTGAGTTTAAAGACTTATTTGACAGATAGGCATAATAATGGCATGTCAATAGTCACCCGTAAAAAAATTAAAAAATTTAAATGTCCAACCATTTCAGTTACAAGTCAAAATTCTAGTAGGCAGAGGAAGGTTATGGTTTACAGGCAAATGAGGGCCATACATTCTAGTAGGTAGAGAAAGTTTATAGTCGTTGATTTATCCTTAAATGAGGGTTATACTGGGTATTGAAAAAGACCAAAAGAAGCTTGGGAAGAAAAGGTGTGTGTTCTGTATCTCCAGAAAAGTGGAAACAAAAAAACATTTCATTTTAGAGTGTGAAGCTTTCAAAGACAACAGGGACAACTATATAAATATCTTGACAACTAGCTCTTGGAATGACTTATTCAACTAGGGGATAGTGGAGAAATTAGGGGAGCTCATCATCAAGTTAAACAACAAAAAGGATGAACCGCTGAAATCAGTGTGTAAGACTATTTGTCCCATAAACTATTGTTAGCCTCATGAACATTAAAATTACTTCTTCTTTTACTTGAAAGTTGATAAAATCACTTTGAAGGACTCGTCATTTTTAAGCTAACACACGAAATAGCATATAAGTGACCCATCAATCTTAACTGAAAGTACAAATCCGCCGGAATACATCTCCACAGTCTCTATTCGATGATCTTCTTTTACTTTCTACAACTTTAATCGATCATATAAACATCAGCGTTAACCTAGAAGAATCAAACTTCATTTATTTAGGCTTGTTTACTTACCACTGAATATAAACTCATTGAAATTTTTATATTTATATAAAATTTAAATATCAATAATAACTCAGAATAATCAAACTAAACTTGGTTTACTTAACATGGAATATCAGACTGGCTCATTCGAATTTCTATATTCATATAAACATCATCCTTAACCTAAAAAAATAAATTTATTGTTTACTTAGCTTCCATATATAAAGTTTAAACATCACTGTTAACCAAAAGAATCAAACTTTCTTTTAATTATTGTTTAATTAATATTTAATGTATTTAATATATTTATATTTTCTACATTGAATTTGTTTGATTAATATGGAATGTATTTAATATATTTATATTTTCTACATTGAATTTGTTTGATTAATATGGAATGTATTTAATATATTTATATTTTCTACATTGAATTTGTTTAATTAATATGGAATGTATTTAATATATTTATATTTTCTACATTGAATT